>CM024635.1:43864704-44062088 GCA_014182715.1 Eucalyptus cloeziana | reverse complement strand
TTCAGCTCCATCATGGTCATAATTACAAAGTCCCCCTCACATTAGAGCCCGCAGGCCTCATGTCACACCGCGGTAGATTCCACCTGGCCGTAGGTCATCCATATTATCAATGTTTCTGTACCCATCAAGCTCCCTCAAACACGTCCACCCTCTTCGGGCAAAAGAAAATCACGATAATCATCTTCCGTGTAGAAAATCTTATCTTCTGGATGAACTGAAATATGCCCCTGACTCATCGTATAAGCAAACTTTTATGGCCAGTCCTGAAAAATATAGATCTATGAATAAGCAGTCCATATAGTCAGTATAGTGTAATTTAGTGAATAAAACAAATGGTGGTGCGCCTCATGACAAAACGATTTCGTGATTTGTACAGCTATGCCCATTCCAAAACCAGCATGCGCTGCTATTACCTTCATCAAGCTGGAGAGTGTAATTTCCCAAAGGCATATCTCTGTCAAGACTCCGTATTACCTGGTCTTCATCCTCCAACCAAAATGCTCGTTTGGTTCTCAATCTAAAAGCAGATTTGATCGCCTCTTTAATGGAATCGGCAGTGCCATCAATACCAACCCTTCTGGTATAGTCACCCCACTTCACTGAGATGACCCCTCCCCACCGTATGACTGACTCTCTCACCTGTTGAACCACAGAGAAAAGGGAAAGAAGCACAGTATCATCAATAAAATGTTGCTAACTCTGAAACATTATCAACTCAAAGTGTTGGGGGTGGCTTTTGGGTGTTAGGCACAGATGTGACGTGCAAAGCAAAGATCTTCAGCAGGTAGCATTTGAAATTGGCGACTCATTCATATGCTTGGGCAGAAGTCCTCAAAAGTAGATAACAAACATTTTATCACATTACAGTAGATAAACAAACCATTTCCAGGGTTTCCCTCCAATTCACGGTGGAACTCCATTAGCTGCGACTGCTTCAGCTGTAGTTATGGCCAAAGGATGCCCATCATGATCCAAACGTCTTTCAAGGTTGAGAGTCGGCCGGACCACTTGCTGCACAGTGCATACCAGTAAACTTAAATGACATAGGACACATCTGTCTAAATTAATATGAGTATTCATAATTCGAACTGGAAGGTTGAACTGTAAAAGTAGAGTGGTAAATCCGCACAAGCAGAAGTTCCTAGCTAACTTTGGGTAAAATGCTTTACAATTTACAAAAAATTGATTGAAAAGCCAAATAAAGCGAACATGATGAGGTCACCTAGAGAAGGGGGCATGCATTTGGGCTTTTTTAGAGATAACTGAAGATGCACAAGGTCCATTCTGTAATTTGTAGATTAAACACCTAATAATAGTCGAGACTGGTTGATAGATAGAAGTGTTCTAGATATTGAAAATTCTATGTATTCCTGTGCTGAAAAGAGGAGGGCTATGATTTCCATCCCTTTAGCAGGAAAAGAAATGACATTTTCTAAGGGTCAGATGGGTGTCTACGTCAACTCATGGTCTATGAATAGAATTCAAGCCTCATGTCAAAATTCATAAAGCGAAGCCTGTTCAGATAAAATTTAGAAGCATGATTTTTATCAGCAGATGTTCCAATACATTTTCGAGCATATCCTATGGTTTCCCATTAATGGGTTCAGACACTTGGCACTACACGGCATTGATCTAAGAAAATCTTCCCTGCGCTACAGGTCCTAATTTTTGCAGGAGAGGACATATTAAAATTAGGACATCACTCTACTCTAGAAATCACTAATGTTTTGTCTGAGATACCCAGAGCAAAGTTTTCTTCTTCAGTTTTCTGCTAGCATTTTTGATAAATAGGAATGCAATATTATGCTCTTTGATTTGATATATCAGGTTTAATGGTGATAAATCTCATTCTTTTTTTAAGGTACCATCTGCCAACACAAATTTGAACAAAGCAGCGTCACCACTTTATATTGTCTGCCATCACCAGTTGTAAGAGTTGCCCGATTCTTCTGTTAATCTTGTAATCAGAATTGGCCAATTTCATATTATATTAAAATGAAGGGAACTCCTTGTGACAGGACATGAGAATGACTAATGAAGAGTGGATGGTCAGCTGCACAATCAGAGAATCTACAAACCAAGAACCCTCTTGGCCACAAAGCAAAAAAAATTTCTGCACTGGATCATGCAGAATAGGAAAGCAGATAAACCAGAATTACCTTCAACATAAGTGTTTATCTGTGTACTAAAGTTGAAAACCAAGTTTTCTTACCTTCTACAGGTCCAAAAGTCATCCCAGCATCCTCAATGCCTGCACACATAAGTATAATTCAAATTAAATGCACAGAATACAAATGAAGTCCCTCAGTACTCTGTAATCCCAAGGCAATAGAACAAACGAATGGTAAAGTCCCTAGCAGCCTGTTAAAGTAAATGTCAAGAAGATAGCAAGGTTAAGAAAGGTGCCTCAGATGGAGTTGAGTTCCAGTTCTAAGGGCAATAGTGAAATTCATTTCTTTAAAAATTGTAACCATTAAAATAAGGGAAGGGTAAACAAGAGAATGAACCATAAGTCCACAAATCCCACAAGAATCATAGAATATATGCTGTTGAAATGCAGCCTGTCTTCTATACGAAAGCTCCAAAAGGTTGTACACTGAACTGAGATTCTACTGGTTTTCTAAAGCAAGGGAACATTACTCATGAACAGAACCCAAAGAGATAAAAAGAAATGGTGCATACATACCTCGAGCTCTTTATGAACAAGTGGACTTAAGAAACTCAATGGTATTTATGTTATGTGTAAATTTGTTTCAGATTGTAAAGGGCCAAAATAGATAGCAATCCAATTTCACAGGTACATCAACCAGTTGCATGCCCACAATCAGATATCAAATGAATAGAATTTTCAGCCACCAAGGATAACTTCTTCTAAGATTATTTCCATCTGTAAACTATTGATTGAAGTTTCTCCTGACATTGCATCTACTCGAGGCGATATCCAAATGGAACTGGAATGTGGGCCTCGATCAGTTAGCAGACACAAAATTCAGCGGAATGGCAAGGAGGTCCCCATCTCTTTCATCATGCATTTGGTCACGTAGACAAAGAGATATGAATCATACCACAACAAAAGGTTATGGATTCTAATGTTTATTAACAAGCACAATCTGACACAAGAGGTAAATTAATAGATGGACCACTAAATATGACTTTAGAATAGCCATGCTTTGGAGAAAAACATATTGAAAGCCCTTTATTAACACTGATGACACCAATTGCTGTCCCTCTTTCCTACATACTAGAAGTACACTGTACTATTCACAATTTCATTTCATCTTTTTTGATGACTGTAAGTCACTTTGTATTTTCATATATTGACATGTCTCCCAAAGTACTAGTTCTAAAAAGAAAAAAAATCATAGTATTGTCTTTCATTTCCAACCCAAAAAAAAAAAAAGGAACATTATTTCATCGAATTTGTCTTTTAAAAAATAAATAACCCTTGCATGATGAAGGTATGGATTGCTTATCTACACTCACAAATTGACTAGACCAGTTTCAAGTATAGACATGCAGTGATCTAGGTTCAGACTCCTTGTTTCTTGAATATATTTCGATTGTCTCATTCTTACCAATCAAACAGAACAGAAAGATTCATCTGACAAAAGACAGTATTTTCCTCATTGTATTGTCGAGTTCCTAGAACAAAAGACTAAATATCAAACCACAATGTCATCAGGTTTTGTTTACCCTTTTAAATACAAAGAATAGCCCATTAGATGAAATAGTGAAGCAAACATGGTGGAGTTAGTGATTGGACATGCAATTGCAATGATAAGAATTATTGCCCGATGACTAGACATCGTGAACCGAACATTGTTCACTTGGTTCAGGTAGAACGTAGTGAGTAAAACAAGCAAAGTGTCACGCACATGAATTTGCAATTATACCAAACCACAATGTCATCAGGGCCCACGAAAGGAGTAGTTAAACAAACATGGTGGAGTGAGTGATTAGACGTGCACTTGTAATTTTAAGAATGCATCCCCTCAGTAGAAGCTTACCAACTCTTCAATTTGGGTCCCACAGACAAGCACTCATCCCCAGCTGGACAACTAATGTTACAAGAAAGTTCGCATTTCAAACTCAATTCCACATATACTCAACGACTTCCTCAGTAATGCTGTGCATGAAGGACAATTCCTTATCGCAGCAGTCCCAAAAATCACATTAAGGACTGTGAGAATTCGTCTTCTGTACTAAACAATCAACGAACACCCTCAATAACTACCTACTAATGAGCTTGTTATAAAAGAAGATATATTTTCTTCAGAAGTTTTATTGTGATTACAAACTTTCTGCTGACGCCCTGTAATTCGAACTCAAAGGCTAACACTTCCCGAAAAATCTTTCACACTCGAGAATCGCCTTGACAGAGCACAGCTATTGCCCTATTTGCAATTCCTATCTCACGGAAGAGGAAAGAGGAAAACAAGCTTTTAGGGAGCTTTACCGGGCAACTTTTGATGGCTACGATTTAGCTTCTAGATCACAAACACCATCAACACAGCACGTACGCCCAAATAAATCCTCCCAATTCGACTTAGTTAATGAAATGTAGAACAGTATATTGATACTTGCCTTTGTCAGAGAACTGCATGTAGGGATCGACCTTCAAAGCCGAGGTCGTCGGACTCTTATACTGATTATTCTTGCTCCTCTCCCTCAGAATCTCCTCAATCTCCTTGTAATACGACATCTTCGCGGACCCTCTATCCTGGTACTTGGCCTTCTTATACTCCTTGAGTAAGTTCCTCCACTTGTCCGTGCACATGGTCGGGGAACGATCGAACCCTTTCTCTCTCATCTTGGACGAGATCTGCTCCCAGAGGTGCTTGTTCGACTTGGAGGTGTTGAACAGCGAGTCCATCTCGCGGCGGAGCGCGATGAGACACCGCGTCTCGTCCTGGACCCAGGTCTCGGCGCGCTTCTTCGGGGCCTTCACCTCGAGGTCCTCCCCCGCTGCTCTCGCCGAGGATCATCTGGTGGTGCGACTGGGCCGCCGCCGCCGCCCGGCGCTGGCGGCGCCTGGTGCGGGTGGGGGTGCGGGTGCGGGTGCGGGTGCGGATGCGGGTGCGGGTGCGGGTGGTGGGGCGGGATGTCGCCGTTGGAGGAGACGACCTCGATGATCATGTCGCGAGGGGCGGACTCCTCCTTGTAGAAATCGATCGGGCGAGGCTTCTCGGACAGGTACATGGCGGCCGGCGGGAGAGGAAGGATTTAGGGCTTCTCCCGGGGGGAAAGAATGGCCGCGGCGGCGGCGGCGGCGGCGGAGGGCGGGAGGAGTCGCGGCGGCGATGGTCGGAGCGGCGGAGGGACCATCGCCGGCGGGGGACCGAACGGGGCGGCGCCGGAGAACCGGCGAGGAGTGAAGCGGAAAGAGCTCAGCTCGGCTTCAGCTCAGCTCAGCTCATTCGCATCTCCTTCTTCTCCTTCTCCTTCTTCTTTTGGCCTTTGTACAGAGGCGAGAGAGAAAGAGGGGTGCGTGAAGTGTAAGCTTTCGAGGGAGACTGTGAATAGTGAAAAACCGAATCGCGGATTAGCGAGGCAGTTAATCAGCGATTAGGGAAGTACAGTACAGGAGGGAGGGGATTGCGTTCATAGCTCGGTGTGAGTGCTTTGATTAGCAGCAGCAGAAGATCATCTCAATCTCAACAAGCCCGGGAAAATTCCTCCTAGAGGACAAACGAAGGTAAGGAAAAATTACGTACATGGCATTGGAACTTTAATTTGTCTAACGTAGTCCCGAATTTTGTATATATGTTGAATTTAATCCTTTGATTATATGAAAATATTCAATATTTTTATTATAATTTATGGATTAATCTGAATATATACTAAAAGTTTAGATATTACATTGAATAAATTTAAAATTCGAATACGACATTACGTATTGAGCTAAATCTATAGATAATATTAAAAAAAATTTAAAAAGTCTAGGGAATGCATTATATGTGGGCTAAAATTTATGGACCGTTTATTTAGTTATAAAAAAATCGACGTCGACTTTCCTTTCCATAGTCAGAAAAAAAAATTTGTATGTGAAGTCAACGAGATACCGAATCGCTGTGAAAAAATTAAATTATTAAAATATTAAATCAATCTTACGTCTCAGTAATTTCATTTATTTTACTCTCGAGAGGCCTAAGTTGAGCGATGATTTCGATGTATGTCAACATCATAAATTTGGTTGGATCATTTTGTAGTCCCATGATTAATTTTCGTCATTGGTGACATCATTCTCGTATTCAAATGCAAAAACTTAGATCGAAATTCCTTGTCTTTTATAACACGTTTATGGAACAATCGATCGGTTTCCGTGCCAGTGGAAAACAAGTTGAATGCACAATTGAACGCTTACAAAATTCACATGGCCCTTTTTGTTGCCTCCGAGGGTTTATCGTAAGGAGTGGAATTCCTTCATGTCCTAACTTCAACCGGCGAAGCTTGTTCTTCAAAAAGGCAAAAAGTTCATACTCACATTACAGCCGTGAATATAATGCGATGTCATGTGGGATCAATCAAACCGATGGAGAAGAGATTCATCCGATCTACAATAGACAGAACTATGCGAAAATTGTTCTGCTGTTGAGGATAATCTAAGCCAATCACGCCGGCAAAATATGCTAAAATGCGTAATATTACTATAGCATTTGGAAAGGAAATCGACGTCCGAGCTAAATCCACATCACCAGTTTCCTTCTTTGGCTAGTGCAAGTATAAAGCAAATCGAGGAGATAAATTCCCTATAAATGGATGATACATTGTTTTTCATGCTCAATTTACTTCTTTTCCTTTTTTTTTGGGGGGGGTCGGACATGCTCAATTCACTTAAAGAGCGCCATTTTTATGGTCGGGTCCTAAAAGTGACTTGACCATTTTTCTCATCGTGAAAATTCACCAATTTTAATTTGAGTCTTGATTTCAGAGATTTTTTTATTCTCATGATAAAGATCAATTTTAGATCCGGCCCAGATTTTAACTCAATTTTTTTTTTATCTCGTGAAAAATATTAACTTCCATTCAATCCCAAAATTCGATCTCTTCAAATTTCATCTATTGATGCCATTAGAAGAGATGTACACAAGAAATAACACATTGAATCTCTGATGCCGTCCTTGGTCGGAAACTCGATGGGGACTATGTATGGGCACCTACTAAAAGTTAATGCTTTTTCACTAGATTACAAAAAAAAAAAAAAAAAAAGGTCTGAAATTAGGAAAAAATTATCCAAAAATCTTAAACCTATTATACTTTTACCAATTCAGTTTTAAATATTTCGATCTTAAATATTTTCACTTCCTGTCAATTGAATCTATCTAACTAATTTTGATCGGAATTGTCGTTTGCATGGTATGATTGACATTGATGTGGATAAAATTTATTAATAGTTTTGAATATTTCAAAAATTTTAATTATTTTTTATTTCTTTTTATTTCTTTGCTTCCTTTTTTAGTTGCCCAACCTCCGATGACGAGTGAGGTTTGCCTCAGCGACCTCACCTGGATCAACCCCTCGTCAGTTGTAGCCTCTTGGGGGAAGTAGAAGGCTAAAAAAAAAATAATAAAACAAAAAATTTAATTAAAATTCAGAAAAGTGTTTAAAAAATTAATAAATTTTATCAACGTCGGCGTGACCGTGTCACGTAGAACGGCCAACGTCTACATCAATAAATTCCTACCAAAATTAACCAAATTGACTCATTTGACAACCAAGTAAAAGATTTTTAATTGAACTAACAAAATTGAAATATCTAGGATTGAATAGATTTATGATTTTTTGAAAAATTTATCCACCGAAATTGAGATCCCACCTAAAGTCGGTGCCTTTTTATTAAATTAAAATAAGTCGGACCAAAATTGGGACCCAACCTAAAATTTGTGCTTCTTTTGGATCAAAATCGAGATCACACCTAAAGTTGATGTCTTATAAAAAAAAAATTCACCATAATAGGGTGTGTTTGTTTGTGTTCTTTTTTTGTTCAAAAACGGTTTTCTGTTTTTTTGTTAAGAACAAAAAAAGAATAAATAAGAAATAAAAAAGTTATTTATTGCTTGTTTACGGAAAAAAAGAAACACTTTTCTCTCTCTTCTCTTCTTCTTTTCTTTTTTTTCTTTTATTCTTCTTCTTCTTCTTCTTGCTTTTAGCGGCGGCCTTGCCTTGGCGGGCGAGCTCGGGCTCACCGGATCCGGGCGAGGCCGAGCTCGCCCGACCACCGGCGAGGCTCGGCCTCGCCGTGGCCGGGCGAGGCCGCCGGGCGGCCGGCCATGGCCGAGGTCGGCGATCGGCCAAAAAGCAAGAAAAAAAAAAAAATAAAAAGAAAACGAAAGAAAAAAATGAAAAATAAAAAATAAACATTAAAAATTTAAAAGAAATAAAAAAGAACATAAATTTACCAAACACGTGTTTTTATTCTTTTTTATTTCGGAAACAAGTTCTAAACACGTATTTTTATTCAAAACCGCTCCCAAAAACGAAATAGTTTTTTATTTTTGTTATAGGAATAAAAAAAAATGTAAACATGAAAACAAACGCAATAGATGCCCGATTTAAAGTCGATTTATTTTATGAGACAAAAATTAACTAGACAAAAGATTTGGGCCGGAATTGGTACCGGACCTAAGTCGATTATTTTTTAAGGCAATTAGGCCCTATTTTTGATAACCCGATCCTCGGGGCAAGTTGGAGCGTGCACGCGGTCAATGGACGCCCACAAAGAATCCGACATAAAAACAGCGCTTCGCACGCGAAAAACATTCCGAGAACTGGAATATCCAAAAACCCACCGAGTAATAACGGGAAAGAACGTATCGAGCAAAGTCGCCGTTTGTATAAATTCTCCTCAAGAAAGGCTCTCTGCAAGTCCTGGTGATTTTTGAAGTCAATCGAACACAATGCATAAAATACGAGAAATTTGAAATCCGCAAATCGACGAAGAGAGAAATTCTGAACCGAAAAATAGATGGGTAGCTGTCCACAAAATTTGCGAATCTGCCGATCAATTCCTTGACTTCTTCCTCGATGATTTAGAAGGCTTGGGTTTCTCCACAGCTGAGTTTTGCGAGGCCCCTTTGGAGCTGCTTGCTTGGTTTGATGTCGAATTAGGAGCGCTAGAATTGGCACCACTGGCACCGGCGTCATGTTTTTCTCTAGCTACTGCCCCCTGTGAGCCTCTTACTTGAGCAGCTCTCTTGTCCTTCCTCTTCGGCCTATAACTCGATCTCTCCCTCTTAGGAAGCCACCTTTCCGGATCTGGTGGGGGACCTGGATGCGCTGGGTCGAAACCTTTGGGGTATCTTGGCTTTCTCTTCCTCTTTTTCTTGGTTTTCTCTTTGCTCTTATTCTCCTCATGCGCTTCAGCAAGTCTACCACGGAGAGAACTTTCATCTTGTTTCGCACCAGAAGTCTTCTCTAAACTCTCCACATTAATGCCCTTCAACCCTGGCAATGGTTTTAACTTCTTTTCATAAGCTTCAGCTTTGCCAATATCTACCTGGGCGACTGTGGTTATGAGGCCAGCCATTGCCTCTACGCTTCCATGGCTTTTCACAAGTTCCTCATAAAGACGTGCAGCTTCCTGTTGCCTGCCGTGCCTGAGCATGAAAGAAGCAGCCTCTGGCATTATAGAAGAGAGCTTGTTGTCCTCAGTCATGGCATTTGACCACCATTGGATTGCGGAGTTAAGAATGGCAGCTGCGCCATCAATGTCACCTGCACGCTCTTTCAATGCAACAAGGGTCGCAACAGTGGCAGGCATGTGCTGGATGTCAGGTATCTTGCTCAGCGATTCTGCTGCCACAAGAGGGTGGCCAGCTGCCGCAGCAACCTGTGCTCTCGCCAGAAGAACAGTCCTGGACTTATCAGGGAACTTCTCTGCATATTGCCCTAGTATATCCTCAGCTTTGCCAGCCTTGTTCTCTCTCACCAGCACAGCAGCTTGAAACAATATCGGTGTCACGCTGTTGGGAAACATGTCAGGTAGACAAGCAACAAGTTCTCGAGCCTGAGTATTTGAGAAAGAACAAAGTTAGTATGTAAGCAAAGAATACTTGATGGCATGCCTAGACCATTAACTATACAATTATAAAAAATGCACAGTTGGTATAGAAGCACAAAAGGAAATGTGAAGTTCGACCTGATCCATCTTATTTGCATGGAGGAGCAAGAGCGCCCGGTTAGTGTATATTGCCTCCCTTTGCTTTCTTAGAAGTTTCAATTCCACTGTATGAGAAAGCTGGAAGTTCTGGGCATCTTTATCCTTTAGGCGGTCAATTTTCCTCAGGCCATCAGAGACCTCTTTTGGCCCTTTCAGAGCAACAAAGGTTGTTCACTGCCACAGCAAGCGATGATTCATCTGACAAATTCCGAGTAATGATGCCACTGTAAGCTTCAATGGCCTCTTGTCTGCGTCCAAAGATCTAAAAAAAAAAGTTGTATCATCTCATAAACTACATGCCAAGAGATATTTATGAGAAATGATTGGAACCCTCATCCACAAAGGCAGAAGCATCGAATAATGTTCAAATACCTGCTGAACATAAGCCAACTGGACAGCGATAGGAGATAATTCAATTTCCACCTCATCAGCATCCAAATTTTCTTCCAGGAGAGTTTCCTGACCAATTCTGACAAGATCTCAAATACATCAGCATTCAGCATTCTAATTTTCCTAATCACTTCAGAAGAAAGAGGGCATAGAGCCTAAAGAAGTACAAAACATGGATGAGATGCGAAATTCAATCATAAGAAAAGTTGAAAGAGTGAAAGAAACATGCTCCTGTATGCCAACAACACAAATGCATTACAAAGCAAACCCTGCATTTTTGGGCAAAGTCAAACAAGAAGTTGTCTTAGTTCATTACTTTACAACACCAGTCTATTGCAAAAATGGGGAGAATCACGTAAAGAGTTTCCAGAGGTAAACAACAGAGTTGATATGGCAAAATGGTGCAAAAGCAGATCACGGTCATGTGAATCATTCTTGAAAGCACGTATAGATAAATGAAAAGGAAGTAAATTGAAAATTAGAGTCTTGTTCATCGCTTCTGAATAATTTGAACTTAACAAAAACATACAAAACAATCGCAATACTGCAATTAATCACTACATGTTGGTTTAAGGGAAAATGCTAGGCCACGTGGTAAATGTTTTCCCCATTAGCAAGATAACACTCAGTGAAAACAAAGTCCTCAGTGCTCAAGGCATGTATTCCAGAGAAAAACCTTGCTTCGTCAATTTGGCAAACAGAAAATAAAAGGTAAAGCACCTTTTAAGAGATCAAACAGAAAATTCCTGTCAAAGAGTTTTTGTGTCTGGACAAAAGGTACAACCAAATGATAATGCACCATTAGTGAATGCATGCAAAAAATAAAAAAGGAATTCATACCCATAGAATTGCACTATCAGCGGCAATAAAGTGACAAACTCATAAACATAATTGCAAATTTGCAATGAATAAGTAATGTATATTACCTACGAGCCGATAACAAGAGTTGTTCAGCATCCGAATACTTTTCTCTATCAATTAAAGAACAAGCAGTGTTGTATGCCAACTCAAAGCTGCTAGTCGCTTTGACCCTGAATGCATCCAATAATCCTTGCACTTCTGAGGCTCTTCCGGCCACAACCAAACTGGCAATAGCATTTACCTCGAGTGATTCCACATTAGACTTCTGTAGCTTTTGATAAATATCTGCACAAGCATCCACTTTGCCTTGGCGGTACAGAATCTGAGACTCCAAGAGCATGGTTGGAGTACTCTTTTCTTTGCTCTTGATAGAGTCCAAAGCTTCATCTAGCTTGTTTTGTCTGTATAAGCAGTATGCCTATTTAGAGCCAACAGAGGAAGAAGGACGTTAATAAAGAGACAGCTGAACTTTCTTCTTTCTCAACATGCAAAAATTCGATTATGCATTTCGTAAGCTCAAGATTAAACTAAAACACATATGGGTCAAAAGGTAACAAAACACGTGATGGAGCAAGAATTCTTTCATAATCTTCAAATAACCAATTATGGTGAGTAAGAAAGATATCTACAAGAAGAGCGACTCATTTACGGCCTCATTCAAACAAGTGCAAGGTTTTTTCTCTTTCCTTTTGCCACCGATAAGTGCAAAGGTCAGGAGCACCTTGATGACCTTCTTACATCGAGGAGGTGTTACTGGTTGCTCACGAGTAAATATTTTCAGGGACCAAAACTCCACTGTCCTATAATTTCTTCGATATAATGCTTCAATATAAACATGTAATGGGTTTCCATGGCAATCACCTAACTTATCTGCAAGCTGAGTTATTTCATCCCCTCTTGGAGTCAAATGTTTCGACAAGAGCCTCAGAGATGCGACCGAGAAATTTATTCCCAGCAACACTCGATTCGCAATTATGCTATTTCAGAGAGCATCAGGTACTCCACATCGACGAGAAATCAAAAAAATCAATCAAAATGACGGCTTGGCAACAGATGAAATTCCAAAGGCCTTGTGAATGAACACTAAACATGCGCGAAAGCGAAACGAACCGCAACACCAGCACAACACGTTTCGATAATTTAAGCACTCGCCTTGAAAAAGCTGAAGTCGATCGGAAGGTTCCTAGCCGATTGAATGGTGGTCAGAGCGTCCTCGATGCTGTCGCTCTTTATCAGGGCCACCACCTTGCATCTAATCGCGTCTTCGTCCCCAGGAGCGATCCCCAGCACTGCCCCCAAAAAAAAAAAAAAAAAAAAAAAATGTGAAGGAGACGAACATCGAATGGAGGTCGATAAGGACGACGGAAGCCATCGAAACGCGACGGTACGAGGCCGGGGAGGAATCGGGACCTTGATCTGCGACCTTAACGGCTTGTTTGTACTCGGATCGCTGGATGTGCTTGTTGAGGGACGCGAACAGATCTTCGATAGGCGGCGGCGGCTGCGCCGGGGACGGGGAGGGCTTCGGGTTGTTCTTGGGTTTCGGGGCCATCGAATCGCCGGAATGCGACGGACGCTGCGACGGACGCCGGTCCTTTCGCCGGGTCGAGAGACGATCGAGGAGCCTGAACTCGAACTCCGCGGTGATTGTCGAGAGGCTGTTCTGAGAGGTTTTGGGATCTCCTCCGCCGCCGTCGTTCGTCGTCGTCTTCGGTCTGACCGCTTTTCTTGTGGCTCGGGTGCGAAACGAAACGCGCGGTGGCGGAGGCCCAGATGGTTCGGTTGAGCCCATGGGCCTATTTCTTCTTTTAAAGGTTTGAGGCCCGTCGAGTTTCCCTGATGAATGGAAGCAGTAAATTTCGTTGGCTTTTTTTTGGATGTGGAAAGCATATTAATCTCAATAGTTGCATTTGAATAATGACTAATAATTACTCTAAGACCCTTGCCCGGCCCAAACCCAATCCATACCTGAACCGACATGGGTTCCATTCTTAATAAATATTATTCTTGAATTGTTATTTTTTAAGAATGGACGACTCTATGAATTGGCTCACTGAATTCATAACGAAACTCTGGAATTAAGGTATTGACGGGATGTGAAACTGGCGATGAAACGAAAGGTGGCGAGTCTTGCCTAAGTGATGAGCAATGCCCTTACCAAAACTATGAATAGAGCTCAATGTTGATTCCCCTCGATGGGAGACATAAATAATTTTAACGGAATGTTCACATTATTATAAAACTAAAGAAACTGGAGGTGATTTTGACACTTGCATTCCGCTCACTACACTACTCTTTTTCCATTTGGGTAGGTAAAGGGATACATGATTTAGGCAATATGAAATCTCTTGTGGAACTTGAGGATGATAAATGCTGGATTAGAGAACAACAGGAGACATTGTCACATCGCATTCATTATTCCATTCAGTCCATCGGACTTGTTCCTTTCTTTAGCATTTCAGGAGGTCAGAGGAAAACAAGACTGCACAACGAGTTTCACGTTTTAGGGACATTGACTCTTCTTGAAATAAAAAATATGGTACAAGTGAGTTCAGCTCTTTGGAGCGCCACTGGAGATGGGCAGCGAGGGCAGGGGCGACGCCAGTCAATTGGCATCGAACGGGAGAGAGAAAGCTCACGAGTCACGGTCGGTGGAATTCAAGAGGGAGCGAGAGAAGAGAGGAGCGAAGATCGAAGAGGAGTCGAGACCTCTTTTCTTAAATTCATCGTATTGATTGGGTTGGTTGAGAGTGGATTTGTGATAGACCCATTAAAACATATACTTCGAAGACTTCTCTCTTTATAACCCATCGTCACTTACATTTAAAATTTAAGGTGACCCAAATATAATATAACTCAATAAATTTGGATAAAAATATGAGTTTATAACCCATTTTGCCAACCCTACTTTCAGGAAAGCATTTCCAACCTTTTTTCTCTCGAGAATTTTGGTGTTTAGTAACATGATCTTAAGGGCTTTTGGTGAAAATTTTGCTTTGCAAATACTTAAGTCCAAAGCCCAATGCAAACCAAAAACTGAATTAAACATGGCCTTAAAGTGTGAATCCTTGGCCGAAAGATAGATTTTATTCATTAAGAGAGATAACATTTGGAAGAAATTTGTCTGAAAAATCATAAACTTATCATACTTTTGTTAATTTAGTCATAAACCCACTCGAATCTTAAAATTTTGAACATTTTGCCAATCGAGTCAATGTAATCAATTTTTGTGCGTAATCATTGATGCAAATACGATCATCTTATATGACATAACCGCTGCCAACAAGAACATCAATCATCCATACCAACTACAAGTACCACCATTCTCCACTTGCTATTTGTAGTCTCTCTCTGTAGCCAACTAAGGTGTAGATCTCAAATTTGAGATAAGGTGACCATTGATCAAAGGTGACCAACTCAATTGGATGTCCTGTGGCCTTATGAAGTCGCAAGACCCTAGACTCGAGGTGGCAACCTCTGTCGGAGATTAGGGGTAGAAAGAGAGATAGTTGCAAACTCAAATACGCGATGACGATAGACGGTGAACGATAACGGCGGTACCAAGTGCTGCGTGTGGTGGCATGGCTTCATAGCATTGTTGAATAAGAGCGTGTTTGTTTATATTTCTTTTTTTGTTCATAAACAATTTTTCTGTTTTTTTGTTCCGGAAAAAAAGAAGAAACGCGTTTGTTTGCGTTTTTGTTCTAAATCTATTTTTTTGTTCCCGGTAACAAAATTGGAACAAAAATCAGAAACAGAAAAAACTTGTTTTTTTTGTTCCATAAACACTTTTCTAATAATCAAAAGAACAAAAACCATATGAAATTGTTTCTTTCTTGTTTCTTCTCTTGCTTTCGTTCCTCCCTCGTTCCACTCCCTCTCCCTCCCTTTTCCGGCGTCTCCTCCACCGTCATCCTCTCCGACGCCGACAGCTGTTATTCCTTAACCGGCCAAAGCTTTTGATTCGAGGTAAGTTCCTTCACCGGCTGCTGCTCCTCCTTCATCGTTTGACGAGGGCTTCGGCGAGAGCCATCCCTTGCAGATCTAGGCGATTGCTCGCTCAGGGCTCGAGCAGTAGATCTGGGCGAGCGAGCAGATTTGAGCGAGCCTTCATGCTCACTCGAGCGAGCCTCGAGCGCCGCTTCCGGGCGAGCGAGCAGCCCGCTCGAGCCCTCGAGCGAGCCTTAGTGCTCGAGCCTCGAGCAACAAGCGAGCTTGCTCGCCAAAGAATCGCTTCCGATATGCTGAGCGAGCTCGCCCGCTCGCTTTGCTCGAGCGAGCTCTACTCGAGCTCGAGCTCGCTTGAGCGAGCAACAAGAACTCGAGAAGCTCGCTGGCGAGCTCGCTCGCTATGAGCTCTCCTCGAGCGAGCAGCAATTGAGCTCTGCTCGCTCGAGCAAAGAATCGAGCTCGCTCGCTCGAGTAGCGGCTGAGCCGAGCTCGATCGAGCTCGCTTACCTCGCTCTACTCGAGCGAGCAAGCCTGCTGCTCCGCTTTCCGCTCCCGCTTTGCTCGAGCGCGAAGCTCGCTTGTTGAGCTCGCTCAGCGAGCAACAAAGAACTCGAGAAGCCTGCGAGCTCGAAGCGAGCACTACTCAAGTGAGGAGCAGCTGTTGAGCTCGATCGAGCAGCAGCAACTGCTCTGCTCATTGTTGCTGCTTTTGCAACATTTTTTTTGCTACCTTAATCATCTGCTGCTCTTGAGTTGGTATTATGTTGCACTTAATTTGGTATTTAACAATGAGTTGTTGCCTTAATTGTTTGCTTACCTTGCTGGCCAAATTTGTTGATGCCCTAATCTATATCTTTTGACAGAGAGGGACTATAGCTGAAAGATGGGAGCCACTTTCAAGAACTTGCTTCTGTGTTTGAATGTAAGAACCAAGGCTATGCTACCTTGTGTTGGATGAATTTCATGGTTGCACATTATATGCATTACAATGAAATGCTTAGGCTGATCATTGATTGTCATAGTACTATGTGTGGTTGTATAGATTCTTGAAAATGTATTTTGACATAGTAGGTTTCTCACAATGCTCTTTATTTTATTTTTAGCATTCTATTTCATTGATCATTGATAGTCATAGTACTATGTAGTTCTTGTATTTCTTGAGAATGATTTTGTGTATGGCGTGTATAGTATTATGTTATTGATTTAACTCATAACTCATGTGATGCTCAACTAGTCAAAGATTAAATGGCATTTGAGAGACAATTCAATGCAAAGTGGACCGAGTCTGTAACCAACCTATTTATCGATTTGTTGGTGGATGAGGTCAAAAAGGGAAATCGAACCTCTTCTACTTTCAACAAAGCGGGGTGGAAGAATATACAAATTGAATTCATTAGATAGACGGGATGCCAATATAGCATGGTCCAGTTGAGGAACAAGGTAAACAAACTGAAAAAACAGTATGGTAGTTTTCAGAAACTCATGTCTCAGTCTGGATTTGGTTGGGATAATGTGAATAAAAGAGTTGTTGTTGATGATCTAAGTATATGGGAATCTCATGTCAAGGTATCTTTTTAACTTTTTGGTGATTTTGATGTCATTATAGATGTAAATTTTAAAATGTATGATTATATTGCTGAAATGTCATTATTGTGAAAATTGTAGGAGAATGTTGAGTGGGCAAAATTTAGGAAGGATGGATTTCCCCAGTATCCTAAGTTATGTATTGTATTTGGTGGTACACATGCTACTAGGGAATATGCCATAGGAAATGCTCAAGATTTGATGGTGTCGAATGAATTTGACAATGGTGATGGCAATGTAGGTGGTGCCAACAGTGGTGGCAATGCATACGGTGATAATGGTGGTGGCAATGCAAATGACTTTAGTGAACACCACGTTGATGAGAGAGTCTTTACATTAGACAATGCTGCAACTTTAACTCGTGGAAAGCACATATTAGATAGGACTCCAAATACCAAGAGGAGAAGAAAGAGTACCCAAGGTGGGATTGTTGACACTTGCAAAGCCATACAAGATCTTTTGAAAGTTAGGTCTAGTCAATCTAGTAGTGGCTTTGCGACCTCAGGGGTTACACCATCACCTGTAGACCCTTTCTCCATTTCTGCTGTGATCGATATTCTAGTTAGCATGCATGAGTTAGAACAAGATGTTTACAATAAAGCAGTGCAATGAGCATGCGATAGTGCCTCATGGAGGGAGGCTTTCGTTAAATCCCCACCTGGAAGGAGAAATGGACTTCTTTTTTTTCTATAGTAGATGTTTGGAAATTTATTATGGATTGCATGGGGTTTCATTAGACTGTATAACTTATATTAATGTTGAGACTCTTGGTACTTATATGTAATGGCATTTTGTATTTGAGATTCTATAACTTATGTTATTGACTATTATTGTATATATTTTCAAAATCTATATTGATGTTTTTATATTTTTTTGATGGTATAGGTACTATGGAAGATGGATCAAATAGTGTGTCTAGTGAGCAGGTAGGACCGGTTGAACAATTATTGGATGATATTGATATTGACATATTGATTGCGTGGTTGTGCATGGTTGCATTGGACGCGTCCATCCATACAAGAGAACCTATTAGGGATAGCAAATTATCAGGACCCGAATGAATAATGGAGATTGTTTATGGATATTCAGATAGGATATATAAAGCCTTCAGGATGGAGAGACATGTTTTTCTGAATTTATGTAATTTAATGAGGATAAGAGGTTGGTTGAAAGATAGTCAATTTGTTCGAATAGATAAACGAGTTGGGATATTCTTATCTGTGGTTTGTCATAATAACTCAAATGGAGATTTATGTGAGAGATTCCAACATTATGGAGAAACGATCAGCAAGTATTTCAACAAAGTGTTAAAAGTAATTATCAAACTTTCAAAGGAGATTATCAAACCACCGTCATTTGATGTCATCCCAGAATAAATTCTTATGGATCCTAGTCATAAACGCTACTTCAAGATATGTTTTTTATATCAATTTTATACCGTCAAATACATGTAATTGATAATCTTATATAATCTTAGATTGGTAATAAATTGACAGGATTGCGTAGGTGCTATGGATGGCACCCATATAAATGCTATCATCCCGGTGTCTGAGTAGGTTCGATTTAGAGGCAGGAAATGGATTTTCACCTAGAATGTGTTGTGTGTTTGCTCATTTGATATGAAATTTACTTTCGTGTATGCCGGAGGGGAAGGATCTATCAGCGATTGTCGAGTGCTTTCGGCAACACTCAAAACTCCTAAACTGCAATTTCCCCGACCACCACCTGGTACTTACTTTGTTTATATAGACAAATTTATGATTATATTATAGTTGAATATCAAAATAAATTTATATAAATCATGTTGTAGGAAATATTATGTGGTAGATTCTGGTTATGCAACACTTCCGGGATTTTTAACTCCATTTAAAAGAGAATGGTATCATCTCAACGATTATAGAGGGAGTGGGAGACGGCCAAGAACAGCAAAAGAATTGTTCAACTATAAGCACTCTTCATTAAGAAATGTAATTGAGAGGTCATTTGGGGCATTAAAGAATCGCTTCACCATTTTGAGACATATGCCTTCATTTACAATTCAAAAGCAATCACCTGTTGTAATTGCATGTTGTGCTCTTCATAATTACATTTGTGATCAAGATAGGATGGACAGAAACTTTTCCCATTATGGAGATCCGGAGTATCCATTTGGACCTAGAGAAGTGGAGGTTGTAGATGATACATCGCACGAGCAGGCACTTGGGATAAACATGTTTAGGATAAGTATTGCAAATAAAATGGCAAGGGATCACAATATGCCTGAGATTTGTTGACTTTGTGTTTCCGACTTTTGTAATATTGTTTTTAAGTATTCACTTATCAAAGTCAATGTGATGAAGTTGAACAATGAACTATATTGCCTCATTATTGTGATGTCATGTATGAAAGGATCCATGTTGAGATCTATAAGATACTCTTCTTTTTGCTAGTTCTTATTGTACGAACTTTACTTATAAAATTTTCTTTCAAGTATGCACATATGACCATATTCAAAATATTTTTCTTCACTCACCATGATGAAAATTAAATTGATGAGCATTTCATGAGAATGAGGATTCAATACCAAGTTTACACTTTATTAAAAAAAAACACTTGAGAAAAATTTGGTACAAAATTTACTTACTAAATTTTCTACCAAGTATGCACATATGACCATATTCAAAATGTTTTTCTTCACTCGCCATGATGAAAATTAAATTGATGAGCATTTCATGATAATGATGATTCAATACCAAGTTTACATTTTATTAAAAAAAAAAAAATCCCGGCAACAAAAATTTGGTATAAACTTTACTTACTAAATTTTCTACCAAGTATGCACATATGATCATGTTCAAAATGTTTGTCTTCACTCACCATGAACAAAATTAAATTGATGAACATTTCATGAGAATGATAATTCAATATCAAGTTTACACTCTATTCAAAAAAAAAAAAGGCATTCGATAAAAATTCGGAACAGAAAATTTTCACAGTTACCAAACATGTTTATGTTCTTATTCAATTCCGATAACAGAAATTTTTTACGTTTACCAAACGATTCTTTTTTATTCCAAAACAAAAAGTTTTATATATTCACAAACACGTTTTGTTCAAAACTAGGAACATAAACACTTTTTTTTTATTTCTGTTCCCTAACAATTTTTAAACAGAAACACAAATAAACGCACCCTAAGTAGAAGCCAATCAACTGAAAAATGCATGACTTGACACTTCATTTTCTTAGCACACACGTATGAGTTCTATTAAAAAAGTCTAACTAGATAATAAATATATTGTGGAGTAGTTAATATATCTTAGTCAACACATAATTCACTAACTTAAATTTTTTAATAGATATGAGTTTAACCAGATATGTTAATGGATTCGGACTTGGGTTCCCTCTCAGCGATCTTCTAGGGCAAAGTTTTTGGGCATACACACTCCTAACGCGTAATAAAAGTACAATTCAAGTACATTGAAAATTCAAGTACCCAGCAGAATAAAAAAAGTTCACATGTCCAATTGGAAAATAGACAAAAAGTCTAGATACCTATGATTTTGTTACCCCTAACTAAAAGCAAAAAGCTATTTATATTTATGTCAAAAATTAAGATAATATGATATCTCTAGATTAGTTTTCAATTTGCTCAGCTCAAGTCTTACGATTTATGCACTTTGATTTTTCCGAAATCTAAAGCACTTAAGTTAACATTTACTTATTTTATAATTTTATTAAATTTATACAGTACTTAAAAACAAAAAAAGAGACACCTCTTATTTTTGCCGAATCTCTGACAAACACGCCCCTATTCTAATTCGAAGAAAAAAGAAAAGAATAGGCGAATCTACACGTGAGTATTTACATTTTGCGGAAGTCATAGAATTATTCAAAAAGATAATTCAGAATGGCAAGTCCTTAACAATGGGAAAGTCGAAAAAGAAGGCAATAATTAAGTCCGACGCGCGAAATCCCCCCCTCAAAAAAAGAAAAGAAAAGAAAAGAAAAGCGAAAAGGCCAAATGAGACAAACATCGTATCGGGCCTCGCAATCAGTGGCCTGCCGCGGGTCGCAATTGCTGCGTCCATCGCGATAGATATTCCGCCCCAAACCCGGACACTCGCTTTTATTTTCTTTTTGTTTCGGGAAAAAAAAGCGAAACAAATTAGAATCTTCCGCGACGTCTTGTCCTTTTTTTCTTTTTAAAATATTTTAAATGGTCAAATCTCCCTTCCTTCCCTCTGAAAGACCCAAAGTTTCCCTCGCAGGTGTCCTTCGGCGAGCAGAGAGAGAGAGAGAGAGAGAGAGAGAGAGCGGACCAGCTCGGAAATCATGGAAAGCCAGGGGAGCGGAGAGAAAGCGACCAAACCGAGGCGGGAGAATCAGCTCCTGGCCTTCACCGGAGCCGCCGCCGTCCTCGCCCTCGCCGTCAACCTCGCCGTCTCCGCCGTCAGGGCGCACCGGAGGAGCCGGAGGAGGAAAGGTATTCTTTCCGCCTCTAGGCGAAAGGCCTCGATTCGTGCGCGCGTGTCCGCCTTCGTTCCCTGCGCTCGCGGAACCTTTTCGCGTGGCGGATTTCCGTTTCTGGTGCTCGTTCGATTCTGCTGCTGTTGCATTGTGCTTGTTCGATAGCTGATTTTGTCTTCCGTTCCGTTGCGGCTTCGCTAGATCTTCGTGGTTCGGATGTACGAGTTGGCCTCTCGGCTCGGGAAATATTGAAATCGGCGGACCGGATAGTCGCCAGGTCGAAGGAGGTCCACGATGCGGTCGCTTCGGTGCCTCTCGACAAGGCATGGTCATGCAGTGAACCGCCGTCGTTTCGCTTTGCTCCGCACGGCTTTGTTCCTGATCCTGCTTCAGTGTTTGCAAATGTGCAGGTTAGTTACGCGAATGTTGTGTTGCCGCTGGCGGAATTAGAGGCGGAAGAGTTTCCGCTCGTGCAGTCTTGTATATTCCCAAAGATGGTCTCGGTGTCAGATGATGTGCGCAAAGCTAGCGCTCAAGCAGAGCGGAGGATCGATGCACACAAATTGAGTTGCAGGTCAATTGCTCCTGTCTGATCGTGGCATTTGTTTTTATCTGCTTTAATTACCGTCCTGTTTAGTTCCTCTTTCTTAATTAAGAATGGCAGAACACCTGGTCACATGCAATGCATATGGTGAGAGTCATATGGCATGCGGTCTCAAAGTTCTACAAATGGTTGGACAAGAGCCTTGGGCTTGCCATTTGGTTTAATACCTTTCTTGAAGTGACAGTGATTGAATCCCTGTTTTGTCAATTTGATGAGTGGGAAAACCCGACCCTGTAGTTCTTTGTGGCATGTAATTTGGTAGTAGAACAATTGGGAAATAAAACATTTAGTGTGATAAAAAGGTAGTCCCTGTAGATGCTTTGTGTCTTTGGAAGATTTAGTTAAAAAAATTGTTGGATTTGTGCTGGTCTCCAAGGGATCCTGGAAACAGCTATGGTTAAAACATTATTCTCCATCACTTGAATACTTGTAAGTTGATCCTTGGTCACCTGCTGTGCAAGCCTCTCAGTCTCCGTGAAGACGTGTATCGTGTCGTGAAAGCTCTTTTGACGAGGGGAGATTGGATGAGTCCCGAAGCGTCCTGCTATCTACAGTTCCTGGTATGGAAAGATCCACAATCTGCAGTTCATTCGTAGTAAAACCTCCTCATTTAGACACTTCATAAGTTGCACGATCCTCTTAGAATGTATTTGAGCTGTGTTAACTGTTAAGTCCAAATATTAATTTATTTTCTGATCAGTGACAGGTAAGAGACTTCGAGCGGAATGGATTGAATCTTGCTACAGCTAAAAGAGAGGAAGTGCAGCGCTTGAAATCTCAAATTGATGAACTGAGCTGCCAATATATTCGAAACCTTAATGATGATTGTAGTTATCTTCTCTTCAGTGAGAGCGAGCTACATGGTTTGCCACCTGAGTTCCTTACGGTTAGTATTGTTGTTCTTTACCCAGTTAATGGGCCTACAACAATTAGGCATCACGTCTGGTGCTTGGTTGTATGCAGATAATTTCTTTTGAACAATGTGTGATGGCATCTTTTTGATTTTCTGACTTGTTATACATGCCTTGTAACTGGAATGCTTTACATTGCTTTATATTACTGAATTCTAAGGAGAGATTTGAAGAACTGTTATCATGACAATGATGGCTGCCACTGAATCTTAAAGACTGAAGCTTCAGTTGCTTCAACACATTCTGTTTATGTGGTGTCGTGTGGCTTCTTCATAGCGCATGGGTTAAGCTTTCACCCTTTTTAATGGAAGACATACTAAAACTTTTACAACTGCCTTGACCTTGCTTCTCATGTATATGATATAGCATCATCAAGACCTAAAAATTTCAAGCTGGGATATATTGGTTATTGATTTCTGCTGCTGTTGGTTGGAGTTTCGGTTACATTCTGTTATGTATTATCTTATTTCTTATTATTTGCGCTGGATATGTTCCCCTGTAGAATTTAGACAAAGCTCAGAATGACAAATACAAGGTTCCTCTTAGAAGTCAAAATGTTGCAGCAGTGCTGGAGCTCTGCAAGGTATCATTTCTGGATTTGTAGAGTAAATTATTTGGCATCCCTTCTGAATGCTGTTCTTCATTGACCATTTCATTGCTAGATTTTAGACTTTCCTTGCTTGAAATCTGGCATACTGTTTACCTGAGTCAATTTCAGCTAAGAACATTTTCTTTGCCTGAATTATAATGCTCTTTGAAGAAGCTTTGAGCCAATTGTAGCTGAGATGGAGGTCTGACTGGCATTTTCTGGACTAAAAGACATAGAATATTGTGCAGATTATGCAGCATTTTTTATTCTGTTATTAGGTGAGACCTTTGATGTCTACTAACCTTAGATGCGGAATTAACTCGAAGTACTCAAAAGTGTAACAATTCAATTAATTCAGCAGAGATGATGTGTGCAGCACAATGGGCTCCTTAAATTTCATGTCATCATGTGAACGTAGTGGTAAATTAATTGACAAATGCATGTGTTTTCTTCTTAGAAAGATGTTTGCATGACAGGGACACGATCTACTTTTCAATGGTAAATGATAGCTGTTTGAACTGTCCTTGCTGATTGGTGCTGCCACAACAAGCTTGTTAGATGCACTTTTTCTTACACTTCCTCAAGCATATCTTTTCCTTGTAGCAGCTGAGCATTGTTTGTTCCACTGCAGCTGGACATATTATCTAGTGCACAATTTTTAAGGAGAACAGAGATCCTGTTATTATTTATCCGGTGAAAACTCTAAGGCTGTATACATGGTGATGCATAAGACAGCTACCTTGAGATCTTTGCAATTGTCTAAAAAACACTCATGCCCAATAAGCACTGGCATCTGGAAAATATCTACTAGTAAATGGTAATTGTACCGTGCAGTGAAAATATCTAAACAAAAAGATTCTTCACTCATAATTTCCAGATATTAACTGGTTTTCTGAGTTGCAACTAAAAGCATTAGCATTTAAACATCTGCAGTTGGCCCCATCATTGAGCTGTCTCGTTTATCTTCTGGTGGGTCTCTCATTGTTCCCCGAAATGGACCTATTGTAGATCTCTGATGGCGTTTCTAATCTATGTTTATGTTCCATCTATTCACAGAGTTAACAATATTTTATCGTGAAGGTGGGAGCAACCAGAAGGACAGTAGCAACAGCATATGGAAAGAGATGTGGGGAAATCAATCTGTCTATTTTGGAAAATCTGGTACATGCTGCATCCTTTTTTTTTCCCTTCAGCATTAAATATTAATATCGGATGTAGAAAATCATGATGATTTGTCAACAGGTGTATTTTCAAAGTCTAAACATTTCTTTATTAAGTGTTACAATGTTTACACGATTCATCAAACAATCATTACTCGATGTGACATTGGGATTGAGAGGATTCCTTTTCAATTCCCACCACTTCATTAACATTTTGTATAAGCATTCATTGTATCCTCATAAACTCAGTATATCGAGAAGGTGTCGACTGCATAATTTTCCCATTAGATTCCGAAGGCTTTATCATGGACATGACATCAAAAAGCATGAGAACAAATGCTTTGTGCTAAGTTGGCTTGACAAAGCTATCATTATCTCATGACTTTGAGAACCATAGTGCAATCTGTATATTCTCATCAGCTAATTTGATCTATTCAATGTTTCTCCTTCTTATAGTGGGGAACCATAGATTCTGGTTACGTACACTCTTCCCCCCTCTCTCTCTCCCTCTCCCCCCATTTTCTTATAATGGATTTATTTCCAATGAAAGTATACAACTTCAAGACCAAGAGCTGGGAGTAGGACAGTTCAGTACTGTTGCAGCACTATTGCTGGTATAGTGAGCACTGGGTGAATGTGTGTAGTTGCACAAGTCATGGAAACTTTGTTTAGTGTCCGAGCTTTTACTTAATGAAGTTTCTCATGAGTAAATTAATGATTTTTATATTCTGGATTCTATTTACATCACATATTCAAGCCTGCACATTGTGGAAGGAGCATGAGTTTTTAACGAAGATCTTAATTTTCCTCGAATCTGCATTATTTAGGTCCTACAGTCGTGACTTTTGGCATATAAAGTTAACTGCACATGTCCTCTTGTGATGCAGGTCCAGCTTCGGCATAAATTAGCTAAATTACTTGGCTACTCAAATTATGCTGAATATGCTCTTGACTGCAGAATGGCAAGAAATCCAATAAAGGTGTGTGTATGAATCATCACTTAAAAGCTGTCATGCTTGTCTTTGTTTTTTCAGCTGAATTGCTTTTTGCTGATTAGCTTTGTTTAGTCTTGGGGAGAGGGTCAAGATGTTGGTAACTTTTTGGTGCAAAATAGTCATGATTTCAGTGTGTAAATGATGAAATTATGTCCGTCTGTCCTTCATCTATTGTTTGGCGAGTATTTTCCCCTACAATCACCATCATTATCTTTGATGCCATTGAATGACTATATAGCTGAAGATCACACGTTAAAATGCATGGTCTGCGTTGCTGCCATCATGGAATCCTCGGCGGTAGATTTTCTGGTAGATCAGACTATTTGAATCTGACATGGATGACAAATGGTGTAGCTTCCTTCACTCCACGGAAGAGCTAAAAGACATTTACCTACTTGTGGATAGGATGTTCCTGATTTTGCTTTGTTTGGCTGAGAATTGCCACAAGACCTTCTTTCATATGCTTTGGAGATATATCTAGAGGACAGGGAGTAGTAACTGCCGTTTTTTGCATCCCAATCATATGGAACATGTGTGTGTGTGACCTTATTCTTTCTGGTATGTGAAGATTTTACATTTATCAAAGGTGGCTGTGTGAGATTTCTAAAGTTGGATGACTATACATTTCAGTACTGCAGCCCTCCATTCAAATCTTTCTTAAAATGTTTTTGTTATATGAATTATGCAACAGGTTTTTGAGTTCTTAGAGGACATCTCTGCCAGTTTGACAAACATGGCTGATAGGGAACTGTCTGTGTTGAAGGACTTGAAGGTACAAATATGCTTTGATTTGGGGTGGAAGGTAATATTTTTAATTGTAGTATCTTATGGCACTTTGTTTTGGTTTCAGAGGAAAGAGGAAGGAGATGTCCCTTTTGGCATTGAGGATCTATTGTATTATATAAAGACATTTCAAGAGCAGCACTTTGATCTAGATTTTGGAGCCATTAAGCAATATTTTCCAGTCAAATTAGTTCTATCAGGCATTTTTAAAATTTTCCAAGACCTATTTGGTAACTTCGATTGACTCTGCTTTCTTTATTTGTCCTGATATACAGTGGGATTTATACACCCATGCATTTGCTTGACAGGTTTGAGATTTGAGGAAATTGCCGACCCTGAGGTCTGGCATTGTGATGTTCGATTATTTTCAGTTATTGACTTAAGTTCCGGTGATCTCCTGGGGCATTTCTACCTTGATATGTATAGAAGGTTTGTGTTTGATCTATTAGCTTTAGGTTACTGTTAATTCTTTGTTTACCTGAGTTTTGACTTTCTTTGCAGAGAAGGAAAGTACGGTCACACATGCGTGGTTGCTCTTCAGAACAGATCATTATCTTTTAACAATGTTGCCCAGGTGCTTAACCCATGACAAGAATCCTCTTGCCATTTAATATGTCTTTTCTTTCCTGGAGCATGTTTTTATCTGAGGTAGTATGTACCATGTTATACTTGAAGGAAAATCGTTCCTTTGAAGATTTCTCAAAAACTCATATGGAAGCATCCTTTTCCCTTAGTTCCATGAAAATTATACCTTTTAGCCACGCATCGAATGGTATATCCTGTTTGACCATAAAAAAAATTCATATGTCCCTATTTATCATGTAATAATGCAATGATTTCCTTTAAGCAACTTAGTTAAGTAGTTTATTATTGATCTCCAAGCATGGCCATCAAATGAAGTTCTCTCACTTTCTCTTGATTGGAAGTTCTAGTTTAGGTTCGATTTATGGGTTTTAAGGCTCCGTTTTTTCTGCGAAAAATTGATGATTTGGAAAGCATTTCCCTAAAAACAATGGCTTGCAATGCTTATAAAAATGAATGAATGGAAGACATTTTCATCATCATTGAAAATGTTTAGACATAAATTATAGTCAACAATAAAAACATGCAAGTGATCATATTTAGGGAATTTCTTTCCAAATCATCCATTTTCCGCGAAACAGATGGAGCTTAAGTCATACGGCATCTTATCTGGTTTGTACAAATAACATATCATGTGAGTTCTGGCTGACCCTTTTTCATTGAGATATTGTCTCTCTGTCTTTAGCTTTCAGAGCACCGTATCCCTAGGATAAGCACTTGAGTAATGCTCGAAAGCAGGTCATGTGTTCATTTCATCATTCATTCTGGTCTTAGTGCTGTGTGGTGCCTGCCTTATCTGAGGACTTTGTGTAGCATTGTGGAGCTTCCTCTGAAGTACTGAAATATATAACAAAAGCCTAATATCTTGCTTATTAGGATTTTGAAGAAACATCTACAGAGTATGTAATATATAACAAACTACGATGACATCTGCTTGGTTTCACTCATTAATATGTTGATAATTGAAATAATTCCTATAATTATTGCATTTCTGCTATGCTTTTACTGTCAACAGCCTAAAACTTGCCTTCCCACAAAAATAATTTACAAGATCTGGCTTTTCTTGTGCTAGATACCAGTGGTATTGCTAATAACTCAATTCCCAAAGGATATCAGTGGTCATCCTGGTCTTCTACGATTCTCTGAAGTAGTCAACTTTTTCCATGAGTTTGGACATGTGGTATGTTGAAGCATCTGGAGATACCTTTGTTTGGTAATTTACTAATGTATCTACTTGTAATTGTGCATTGCATGTGCTGTAGATTTAGTAAACACAATAGCATTTCACTCCAGTGGTCCTTGTCTTCATCTTCTTCTGTATTTTGCAATGTAGTGCATAACTTCTAAGAGCGTGCCAAGGACATTGTGGGGTGCAGTTGGAAATCGTTGTCAAGTGTCCATTTTTAACTCAACTATTTTTTTCCTTTTTGGCGAATATAAAAAGATTCCGACACCTTAAACCAGGAGTCCCCATTTGTAAGAACGGAGTGATTTGTAAAGCCACTGATCTTTCTTTCTTTCCTTTTCTTTTAAAATTTACATCTTCCTAGAGAGAAAATAATTATAGAAATTGATTTTTCTGTTGGAATAGTTGTAAGGCTGGCTTTAATTTTCTCTTGATGCATTTGGGTGGCATTTGGTTTTCAGATGCAGCATGTCTGCAACAGGGCATCATTTGCCAGATTCTCAGGGCTGCGTGTAAGTCCGGATTTTGAGGAGATCCCTGCTCAAGTGTTTGAAAATTGGTAAGTTAAGAATGATGCTGTTCCATGTTTGGATAGTGCCCGGCTTCTAACATTTCAAGAACTTTCAGGTGTTATGAAAGCCTCTGCTTAAAGTTGATATCTGGCTTCCATCAGGTGAGTTGGTCACAACAGATGCACAGATATTGTCTTCAGATCCATTTAATGCAATGTGTAAATGTTATGTATTTTACTCTTCTTATCTGAAGGATTTGACAAAGCCAGTCAACGACGAAATGTGCCGATCGCTAAAAAGATGGCGATACAGTTTTTCAGCACTTAAATTAAAGCAAGAAATTCTTTATAGTGAGTATTCTGTTCCTCAAACTTTTAATCTATAGAATTCAAACCTGTCAGATGGAACTGTTTAGAAGGGGCTGGCTTGCCCTATTACTTGTACATATTCAATATAAAGAAGAAAGAATGCTTAAGGTAGTATTGGTATCAGTAGTTGAATTTACTATTATGTGCCCAAGAAGTGTGTGTATTTTCTTGCACCATTGGATTCTCGGCAGGAGGATGCTTGATAGCTGTATAGAAGATTTTGTTTGAATGTTTGGACTATTGAAATTTTTTGAATCAGTAGACAGTATAAAAAGAAATTCTTCGGCTTAATTTTGGCTAAAGGAAATTGTGTCCACAAATGTTTCCTTCCCTCTTCCAGTTGCCTCTACTTGCCTCTTTGGGTCTTTGTTCTCCTGAAAACATTGGTGGATATAATTTTAGAGCTTGCCTTATTTGCCTGCTGCTCCATGTTTGAATCTGGGTCGCCTTCATTAGATTGAAATTTATGATGCCTCTATATAAGAGGGGGAGAAGATATTCTATTAGAATTATGTCAATGCTTTCGCAGGGGCAATTATGATGTCCAATATCATTTGTGTTAATAACATTTTTTTCTCACGTTTGTTTGCGTGTCAGGTCTTTTTGATCAAATTATACATTCTGCTGATGACATTGATATTGCCGAGCTATATAAGCATCTCCATCCAAAGGTAGCTTAGCTGAATCATGGATGTTGTTGTAAAGATGTGTCTAATGAAATTGGTGTAATAATTTTCTTTACTGTTTTAGGTGATGCTGGGATTGCCAATTTTGGAAGGAACCAATCCAGCAACCTGTTTTCCACGCTGTGCAATTGGTTATGAAGCAGCTTGTTACAGTAGAATCTGGAGTGAGGTTGGCATTACTTTTGTTGTCTGAAGAGGATTGATGGAATTTCTTCTTCTGATAAGACATCCATTATCTTTTCTACCAGCTCTTCATATTCCCAGCTGTGTTGTTGTTCATGCAAGACACATGTACATTCAACATGAGCATAATAATGACCTAAAAAATGCTCCAAAAATGGTTGATCTGTAATGGCCTTTTTCTCTTTAGTATTGATGCTAACACTATAATTGACAGGTATTTGCTACTGATATTTTTCTCTCGAAGTTCAGAGATGATCTTTTCAACCAAAATATGGGAAAGATGTTTAAGAATAAGGTAAAACAATCTACCTATAACATAAGTAGGTCATGTTGGAAAGCAGCAGATGAAACATTATCTTGTGATTTTCAATTAGATTATCTGTGTATATTCTCTCAGAAGGGAACATTGCTTACCAATGATTTCTAAAAGTCGAGGTTCCTTTTGCCTTCTGTGTACTTTTCTCTGGCATATATATATATATATTGTATGTGCTCTCAATCAAGTGGAGTCTATTTTTGGTGTCTCGCTCCACCTGGTAGAGACACTTGGTTCCTTGAAATTTGAGTGACCACGTCGATACGATTAACTTAGTGCTTATGGAGTACTCTGAGTAGTCCGTCATTTCTGGTCCATGGTCAAATCATCTGATAATTTTTTTTTTCAGGTATTAGCTCCAGGAGGAGCAAAGGATCCTATTGAAGTTCTCTCTGATTTTCTTGGAAGAGAACCCTCCATTCAGGCTTTTGTCGATGTCAGAGCAGAACATGGTTTGTGATGAAGCAGATGCGTCTCTCCTTTCGCTCTTCTACTTGAAGAATGCACATAATTTGCCTTTTCCGTTCCCTCATAGTCTCAATCTGTTTAAAAACCTCAAATAGATGCAACTTTTTTTGCTTGCGAAGAGGGTGATGAATTGTCCATGCTTGAAAACACCCTAAAAAGGAAGAGGTTACGTGCCCCTGCAATGCATCAGACAAGTCTTGAATCACTTCAAATTCTCACCAGTCATTCGTTCCATTCCGTTCATTTTCGGAGATGTCTTTCTCATATCATCCCACTTTGTCCTGAGTGAAAGGTCTTCTTTCCACAATGCTTATCAGAGAACATCGTAATCGTACATGACTGCCAATTCTTTGTAGGAGTTACTGCTTTGTTGGATGTTACGGTCATCAAAGACGTTCTTGTTGCTGTTAGTTTTTCCATGAATCGGTACTAAATACATGAATGATTGTCATGGTCAGAGAGAGTTGGCATGTCTTTTTCTAGATCCATGTATATTCTGTGATTCAGTAATCAGGATTCGGAAGCAATGCCTTTTATGCTCATGAGCCCAGGCAAAAACAGTTACTATTTTCCTGCGATGGGTCTGGTTCTTTAGTTTTCCCCAGCATATCTCATGATGGTGGCATGTATTACAAAAGGGAAAGTGGGGTTCTGCCAAAAACCTGCCCTCGAATTCATCTCAATCTCAACAGCTTTTATTACAAAAGGGACCACTTGATTACTGACATATGTGGTTCCTTGCACGTGGCGGAGCCATTTCGGGTTTTAGTTCTGAAAGCCTGTCTCGCTAGTCTAGCTTGATGGGAACTTGAAATTTCCGGTTGTCTTTCTTGTCAGGAAATTGAATGGAAAAGCATGATTTCTCACGAATGAAAAGATCAGTACTGACCTTCAACGTTTCTCTTGTGCTTGTCAGGACGCACGGAGTCAATTTGCCGTGTCTGACGTAGGAGGTTACCTCGTGTTGAGTTGATTGCACGGATGCTGCGCCCTCTTGATGTGTGTGGACGGGCTGAGGCGATGGAGCTTTTTGAATCACTCATTTCTGCTATGAACATCATTTAGATAAACGTGGTTAGCAGCAAATCGACGCGAATAAAAATAGCATAGTCGATTGCATTTTCACAACATGGCAGGATACTCACGCTTAGCCCCTCTAAGGAATAAAAAAATCGATTATGGTGCTAGGAATGAGCCCATGACTATTCAGTTTCTAAGGACATTAAATTAACATTCGTTCTTAACAAAAAGAAATTCGCGTGTCCTCGAGAGAGTCATTGGCGAGCCAATTAATTTCAAACTAGTCATGATGAAGCAAAGTTTGTTTACCTACAGGTTTCGTAAACAGGGAAACACCTTTTCACTTATTATATACACACACATATATAGATGAGTACACTGAATTTGGGTATGAGCCTGTGATCTTAATACTATAAAGGGGGCGGTGGCCGTAGCTGGAATTCATTTGAAATCCGTCGAGTCCGTGCAAGTGTCGTGCCCTTATTCAGCCCCGATAAAAGCACACCCACCATATGGGGGCCACAATTCTTCATTTCGATTCAAACGCGAACCGGCGATTGGAAAAAGGTCCCCACAGTCGCTCCACGGTTTCTATATTTTCTCTGCAGTTCCCTTCCGTCTCCCCCTCTCTATCTGCCCCTCCCATTTCCCCCCCTGGGAATTTCGGACGAGGGTACTTCGAAAGCATCGGTAATCTCACCGATCCTTACCACACTGTAGCGAACACGTCTCGTAATTACATGCTCGAAAGGTGCAACATCACGGGCCGAGACATGTTATAACATCAAATTTCAATTAAGAGCGAATTATATCGACGCACGCGCACGCGCTTTCGCTCTCGCTCTCTCGTCGGCCTCCCAGAAGTTGCCGCTCCCTCTTTTTTGACCCTCTCTCTGCGGGATTTCATCGTGTTGTCGTTTAAAGAGGGCTGTCACTGTATCGGTCGCTCGGTTAGCTCTCTCGCTCTGGGGGAGTTCGACTTTCAAAAGCGAGACGCGAAACATCTCCGTCCCTTCCTCCTCGTCCTGCTGGTCCTGCTGCTGCTACTGCTGCTGCTGCTTCCTCTTCTCTCCGAAGGCAGTGACGGTGATACAGCCCCCGTAAGTGACGAGAAGTTTCTCCGATTTCTTTCCCCCCCATTGATGATGCTCTGCTCCCTCCACTTTCGGCCGATTCACATCAGTCCGCGTGGGGGTTTCTTTTTCTTTTTCTCTTTTTTTTTTTCTTTTGCGTGCTGATTCGTGCCCGGCTTCCGTGCTTCGTGTTGTTCTAGATCGCGCCAGATCTCGCCGCCGCTCGCGGACGCTCGGTTCCGCGGCTGATCGGGGGGCGATTCGGAGGCCAATTGCTCCGCCCGAGGTCTTCCTCTCGAAGATATCGGGTTGCGTTTCGGGGTTAATCGTCCGGTCCGTCGGTCGCGTGGATTTTGGGGGCTGCTGCTGGTGCGGGCGTTTGACTTGATTTAGGTTTGGCGCTTCTTGCGGTTCGGGTCGCGGAGAGGCTGTCGAGTGGATCGTCTCCTCAGTGATTTCGAAGGGTTCTCCTCCACTCCGGACGTTATGATGCAGCAGAATGTAAGGTCTCTTTGACGCGGACTCCGATTGATCCCTTGCTTCTGTGGTTTGATGTCAATCTTTTACCCTGCATAAGTTTATCTCTGCTTGTGGGAGATCAAAATCCGTACAATAAGGTTTGCTTGTCGTTTGGTTTGACAGGATTCTTAAGTCTGGAGTTGTTCTTGATAGATAAGTTCGAGGTTTGAGGTTCAAGCTTCTTACTAGAGTGGCTTAGATTCTGGACGGAGATATTTTGGTTTCCCTGTGTTTTGCATTCGAGAGATGATCAAGCAGATACTGGGTAGACTTCCACGGAAGCCGTCCAAGTCCGAAAACCGTGACCATGGAGGCTCGGTCGTGTCGTCTATGAAGTCTAGCGGGGTTCAAGGAGTGCCGATCTTGCGAGTCATAGACTGGATAACTCGAGTAATGCGTCTCTTCCAGGTCCTGCTTCGGCTTCGAATTTGGGAAATGGTCATGGACGTAAGCCTGCCCAAGCTGTGAATTCAAAGTACGATAATGTGACGCCTGCTTCTTATGAAGCGTTGCCTGGTTTTAGAGACGTGTCGAACTCTGAGAAGCAGAATTTGTTTATTAGAAAGCTGAAGATGTGTTGTGTTTTGTTTGACTTCACTGATCCCACGAAGAATTTAAAAGAGAAGGAGATTAAACGGCAAACGCTTCTTGAGCTTGTGGATTATGTCACTTCTGCAAATGGAAAGTTCACTGAAACTGTAATGCAAGAGATTATAAAAATGGTATCGGTGAATTTGTTTAGGCCGTTCACCCCTCAGCCTCGGGAGAACAAGGTATTTGAATCTTTTGACTTGGAAGAGGAAGAGCCTTTGATGGACCCTACATGGTCTCATTTGCAAATTGTCTATGAATTTTTTCTGAGGTTTGTTGCATCACCTGAAACAGATGCAAAGTTGGCTAAGAGATATATTGATCACTCATTTGTGCTGAAGCTGCTAGATCTATTTGATTCTGAGGATCCTAGAGAAAGAGAATATTTGAAAACGATTCTGCATCGAATATATGGGAAGTTTATGGTACATCGGCCGTTCATCAGAAAAGCTATCAACAACATCTTCTTTCGTTTCATCTTTGAAACAGAAAAGCATAATGGGATTGCTGAACTTTTAGAAGTTTTGGGCAGCATAATCAATGGGTTTGCTCTCCCATTGAAAGAAGAACACAAACTATTCCTTGTCAGGGCTCTTATTCCTTTGCACAAACCTAAATGCTTGCCAATGTACCATCAGCAATTGTCTTATTGCATCACACAGTTTGTGGAGAAAGACTGCAAACTTGCGGACACTGTAATAAGGGGTCTTCTTAAGTATTGGCCTGTGACAAATAGCTCTAAGGAGGTCATGTTTTTAAGTGAGCTGGAAGAAATATTGGAAGCAACTCAGGCGCCTGAATTCCAGAGATGTATGGTGCCCCTTTTCAGGCAAATTGCTCGATGCTTGAGCAGTTCACACTTTCAGGTAGCACAAAACCATCCTCTCTCTCTCTCTCTCTCTCTCTCTCTCTCGTGATGATAATCATATTCCGCGAGCAGTTAAACTGCTGCATGTCGAGATCGTACAAGTGAAAATGAAGCTGAATCATGAAATTGAGTTTGGGACTTTTGGGGAAAGAATAGCAGCAAGGATATGTTCGATTTATAACAAAATTAGGTCTGGACATGCCCATGGTACTTCCTTCTAAGTTCTGCTCACAACTCCTTTAGGCAATTACACTATACTTACATGTGTCAGAATTAGTGGTAGTAGTGACATGAATTTGTGATTCTGTTAGCTTTCATTGTCTGGTCAGTTCTCTTTGCACTCATTATCTGGTGAATTTTATATATTGAGGATGATTTGTTATGAAGTAATATTTCTTACTTCCTTTTTTTTTGGAAGAATAACCAAAATGTGAAGATGATGTGATAACTTTGATGAAGTCATGATTACCTGAATTGGGTTATGAATATGTCTTTGCCAAAAATTGGTGAAATGTTTTCACATTATTGGATTGGTGAAGATCGTATCTAAGCTTTTCTACTAGCTCTCTGTTCGGGTTTCCCTCTAGAAGCCTTTTTCACTGTTGATGGGCTTGTGTCTTTTTCGTATGATTCGTTGTAGACATCTAGCAGATGACATGAAAGAGTTGATACCATGCAGTTGGTTTGAGAGAGATCCTATTTCCTGTACTTAGGATAATTCCAAGATTGGGGTCGTTACAGTATTCCGTAGGATTGCACTTCCAATTTGAGCTCTCTGGTATCGTTTCTGATATCTGACACAATGGGAAAAACATGCACCTTAAAGACGCTGAATGCAATGAAATTGGTGGAAGCATTAGGTGTAAATGTACTGGATGGTGATCACTTTTGTGATGGATGACTAGTTGAGGTGGTGGATAATAGCACTTGTGAGCAGTTGTTCCCTAAGTAGTTACTGAGATGGATTTCGTGGCATTTAGATGCTGATACCATGCTAGTATTGTGGTATTATTATGGAACCCTCTGAAGTAGTTGTAATGCTGGAATAGCAATGTTAGGATGTGATGATACTATCTGCGTCGCTGTAATTTGTTTAGAGAAGATATGTATGTAAGCATGCTACAGAGCAGTTTTTAAACTGAGGGGTTTTGGTTTTACAATAACCCTTACTGTTCGAGAATCTCTAGAACTGGCCCAGTTTTGACTGGAATATTTGTTACTAAATGTTGCTTTTTTCATTACAACATTAAAGTAACTGAGCTGTTATTATACCCCTGATTTCAAGATAATCACAGGATTCACTGTTGAAAGAACCTTTTGAGCATTCACTTTACATCAGGTACAACTGAAGCCATACTCATGAAAAACAAACCTTGTGTGTTAAAGTATCCGAATCTTACTGAATTCGTTCGTTGCTCAAAATATATATTTCGTAAGAAAATTGAGCCTACTGAAGAACAAAAATACTCCTTTTCTTGTGGATGTTTTCCTGTGTATGTAAGGCTGCAAAAATCTTGCATTCCTGGATGTTTACCTGAGGGCAATATTCTCAAAGGACTTAAGTCTAAGCTTTGGATAGCCCTTTCTTTAGTTCCTGATAATTGGGCTCCTGTTAATTGATTTATGACAGCAACATGCTTGCTTTCTGATGGCTGATGGTGACTGTTAAGGTGGTGTTTGCAATTAAATCCATTTTCTTAACTTTATTCTGATGAATAAACATTGTGGATGCTAACTTGGATATGTAGGCATTGATCATGTGTGGGTGTAGTATGCAATTAGAAATCAATTTATTGGCTAGAAGGACAACTGTGCTCATCAGCCTAGATATAGGGATTCGTTAAGTCCATGCCAGAAAGCATCTCTGATTTATCTACCTTGGTCACACATGAAGCACTATTCTTTTCTCAGAACATACACAAGCAAATTAAATCATTTTGTTTGGTGGTGTAATTCATCGTTCATCTTGGGTTTAGGCTGTGATGTGCCTTCTGCATGATTATGGTGTGTTTGAATTCACGGTTTTGTTCATTATACATGTATTTTCTCTACTATGGCCAGTTTAGACAAATGGTTGCTCCTTTCAGGTAGCAGAAAGGGCTTTGTACTTGTGGAACAATGATCATATTGAGAACTTAATAAGACAAAATCAAAGGGTCATACTGCCAATAGTGTTCCCTGCTCTGGAGAGAAATTGTCGCAATCACTGGAACCAGGTTGTCCAGAGCTTAACACTTAATGTTCGGAAAATATTCTCCGATGTTGATCCAGAGTTATTTGAGGAGTGCTTGCAGAAGTTCCAGGAGGATGAAGAAAGAGCTGAGGATATGAAGAAGAAACATGAAGCGACATGGAAACAGTTGGAAGACATTGCTGCAACAAAAGCTGCGACTAACGAAGCAGTACTTGTGCCTTATGTTCTACCCAGCCAATTTTCATCAAGCCAGTAAAATGAAATGGGTATGTGGTCAAAAGTTCCAATTTCTTTTGGATCTGCGGCCACCATAACATGGTCAATGTGCTTGGAGACTTCTGTCGGGGTTTATGCGATTGTCTTTTGGGCCTTCAGTAGAAGGCATGCCCTGATGGTCAAGAATCTCGGAGAGATGAAATCTGTGAGCCACGCTTCAGGACTAATTCAGAAGAGTCAGTCACCATTCAGGATGGAGAATTGAGAGGTAGTTGCCAAGAGATTGTGAAGTGGGTGAAGTCGGGAATGTCTGATGAAATTTGTCATATATGAGAAACTGCTATTTAACTTCTCCATTATGGAAGTCGATGTATGATAGTATTCTTTTTTTTTTATCCTCCTAGAATTAAATTCTCTGTTGGCATGACCTGCTGGTTGTATAGATTCTGATAATCCGAAGAGTTTTTGATACGAGATGTGATGGGTAGTTTCTCAAAATGCTTTTTTTCACATTTTGAAATCCTCCCTCCCTCCCTCCCTCCCTCCCTCTCTCTCTCATCTTTCTGTGCCAGTTTCACCAGAGGTCTATTATGGGGATCATTTTCTTTTTGAAGAGAATTTTTGAAATTTTTTCCTTTTCTCAGTCAGGACATATCTTAATAGTCACTTGTCTCTGGACTTCTGGAGCTTGAGAGATCCCGCCAATCTTTCTGATTGTTTTGAGTGCAGAGAGGTTTGTCTTACGAGAGTAAACGCAACACAGGTTGATCCTTCTCCTTCGAATCTTTCTTGGACGGTGCTCACCTTTATCAGAGATGTGAAATCGAAGTTTTATGGAATAGTTAAAAGTTGCTCAGGTCCATGGTTTCATGTATGACTTCTGTTTGTATTAGAAAGTCCAATTCGGCGGCAGGGGATAGAATGAAATCCTCGGTAAGAAGACTGCCGTGCTCCTACACCCTCTGGTTGTGCTTGGTGGTTTCAAAATCTTTTGGAAAATTGCCTTGTCTATGGAATCTTAACGGGTTTCTTGGATTACTGCAAAAGTTTATAGATAGGTCATCTGAGTTCCGGGCCGAAGGTGCATGTTCATTGAGAGGCCAGTCACATTATGCAAGAGAATCTCTTCATCTTGGGGAAAGGAAATGCTCCCTTTTTTTTTTTTTTTGAACAGGAAAATGCTCCTTTTGAACCGATGGTAATCATTTAGACCAAAAAACTTAAGGTAATCATCGAAGTGGTGTTTGATGGCCTATCATTAGTTGAGTCCATATAAGGCCCGAGGGAGGGCCCATGGGCCATCTGTTCAATTGTGGAGGATTGCGAACTTCTGCTGGCCCAGATAAGGAATGCTATGGTAACCTCTGGCCCAAGAGAGGCCAATCAGGCTGTGGATTGAGTTGCGAAAGCCCATAAGGCCGGTTCCCTCCCTTTGGTTGATTTTATGTTCGGATTTTGGAAACTCATGTATCCCAGCTTCATATGAGTAATGCAAGTTGTTATTTTCTGAATTAAAAAAAAAAAAAAACCTTATGGTAATGGACAAGTATTGCCGAATTGGGGCATTTAAGATCGACCAAGGTCATCGCTAAGCAGGAGAAGATCCGAGGACAACTCGAGATCTCATGAAATTGGCGTCTTTCTTCATAGCCATCTTAATTTGCGTTCAGAAATTAAATGGGCTTGGTATGCAGAAGATTGAATTGTTGCCATGTTGGCCTAGCGTAGAGCTGAGGATGTGGATAAATGCGCATCAATGGAGAAAATAGATTATAAACTAATAAATCATCTGAAGTATACAGCTACATCAACATCTTCTTACAGATTGCATATTATGGTTCCAGATCTACATGCAGACAAATTTTCTACAATGTGCTATAAAACACGCCAAGCCAGTGATAATACTACTAGATTTTAGGAGACTTATAGGGCAGAGAAACAAATTGCAGGAGCAGAGGATCGCTTTGAAATTTGGCCATCTCTTGTTCATCCAGCGTCACCCATGCCTCTAATCCGTTTCCGGACCAACTGCTCATCAATATCACCACGTTCTTTATCGGGACGCTGCTAATGCACGCCCAGACTGGTTTTCCCCATCCGAAATCGGTCTCGTAAAAGGGAAACCTCACCCAGCTACTGAACATGTAGGACTCCACGTCTCCTTTATACATCAGTTCGCGCACTTCTCTCATAGATTCGTAGGCCCAGTGGAAGCCGTCCTCACCTTGAAGTTTCCTCACGTAATCATTGTCGATCTTCCGTATCGCTGTCCTCAAGTGATCCGCCAAAACGTGCAGTTCTGCATCATCTTCTTCCTCCTTAATGGTTGCAGTGGCGAATCTCCAGATATTGCCGAAAGAGTGATCGGGCAGAGGAGGGTTCATTCTTCCTCTTAAATTTACCACATGTGATATCACGGTTGAGGACCTTCCGTTCCCCGATATTTCAGTTCTAGCATTCATGGCAGCTTTGCATATAAGAGCGGTCACGGCTTCAACAAGAGTTGCACTTTTAGATGTCGACCCATTGCCAGCTTTGGTTCTCAAAGCGGCTAAGCTGGCCGAATCAAACTCGAACCTCTTTGTGACTGTCTTCTCTTTCTTAATCAAATTGTTCGGCAGAGGGACTTGGAACTCTCTAGGTGGGAATAGTGCGGTCGTGTCTTGGTATGGAGCGACCAACTTACTCTCGCCTCGAGAAATGGCCCCCCAAGAACTTAGGAAAGTCGAAAGTGTTGCGCCATCTGCAATTTTGTGAGAGATACAGAAACCAATGCCTATCCCACCGCAGTCGAACAGGTTCAGCTGTATGGCAGTGACAAGGGCATTTTGACATTGTATGTTATATGGATCCAATGGGAGAAGCTGCTGTACCAATTTCAGTTCTGGGTTTGCAAGGAGTTTGGCGAGTCGAGCATCAACACGAGTTCTCACGAAGACTGCTCCTTGGCCTAGGTCAACCGCGTGCTCATCTCCCTTGATCCGACCAGCCAATGGGTAAAAGCAGCTCAGACATTCTGATAGGGAAGTCTTCAGCTTCTCATAGATGTTCACGTGATCGAAATCTTGGTCAGGGTCAGGAGCGGAATAGAACAACACCACAGGGACATAGAATGGAGGAGCAAGCTGGTCTAAAAGAGAGAATCTGTAGGTCTGGACTGGACTAGGAGTCGCCGAGGATGGCATAATTGTCTCCTTCGAAATCACGTGAATCTTCATTTTCGATTGCTAGAACTTTTGCAATGGGCAGTGGGTTAAGGAGCTGATGTGCTGATATGGGCAAGGAGAATGTTTTGGTTTGTGAAAACTCTGCGGGTCTTCATTCATATAGAGTTCAGGGAAGTCATATTTCTAAAGTCGGAGACGTAAATTGAACTTCCTCAGGTTGCTCTGTTCCACATTTTCATCAGAGTTCTAGAAACGCCAAGTAAGAATTTGACCGTTTCAACTCATCAAGTGGGTCAGAAAGCATTTGCTGACCAAACTTATGGGGAGGAAGCTGGGAGAAGTTTGAGGTTTGAAAAACTGAGTAAGAAGAAAAGCTAGGAATGATTAGATTCAAGAAATGGTTCATCTGTTATATATTTATTAATGTGATCCCAATTCAGTATTTTCCAATCAATTTCGATTTATTATTCACATTAATTACGTGATAATTGCCTGTTAATTGTTGCCATAATAGTTTTGATGGAAGACGTCGGTTATATTGCAAACGGAATAAAGGACGTTAGGTTATCTAGACTGAACCCTATCGGTACAGAAAACACACAATTGAATTTTTAAGGGGTATTGACTAGTGGGATGAGATGTTTAGATATTGTGATTTCATATTCGCAGAATCGATCAAGATACACTTTGCGGTCCGTTCAAGGTTTTGGGATTTTCGTGTTTGTAGAATTTCATTAATGACTGAAGGTATGTACCAATCCTTTACGTTTCCACAAATTGTTCCCGATTTTATAACAATTGGTATCTGAACGGTTTATAATCTCTGTCTTGGTGAAATTCTTTGGAATTTTCTATATTTTCATTGTATTATGTGTTGAAATATAATAAGGAGAACGATAGGATCTTGCAAATTAAGTCAATGCGAAAATACTATAGAAATAAACGAAGAATAATAAGACATCGGAGATTTACGTTGTTTGGTTTGAGTATTAGTACTTATATCCATGTGGAGAGCCAGTAACAAATAATTTATTATAATCGGAGAATCAAAATTATAATCGCTCACATGCTCAAGTATTTCCTGTACCTAGATTTAAGCCCAAACTCGAGCTATTTATAAATAAAAAACTCCGTTCAAATGTAAACTCATTGCACAAATTATCGTTCAAACCTAGATAGTATTCTTCTCTTAAGACTGAAAATCAAGAATGAAAATCAAGAATGCACGGCGTTCTTGAATTTTTCCCTTCTTCGTACGGCAATTTGCTTCTCGCCGGCGTTTGGCTTTGTGTGACTCTTCTTGGCTTTAGAAGCTCCTCATTAGGTTTTTTTTGTCTATATATGTAAAGAGAGAGACCCACAAGGAATCCTTTATTTTCTTTTATATGGCTTGTGCAGGAGAGAGAGAAGATAGAGAGAAGATAATTTCTTTCTTGGCAAATGTCCCCTCTGCCCCTTATTTTGTCATTCAGAGCAAAGCTCACGCAAGTCAAACTTGGATTCGTATATGCAATATTTCACTCTAGATAGCTCCAGAGATCTAATGCCAAAGAATAAGAAAACCAAAAAAACCAACAAAATGATTCGAATTGAGCCAAAAATGATCTGCCCTAAAACCTTAACCACCAAAACTTTCACCGCTCAATCAGCCTCCTGTGATCAATAATATGTCGAATTATCTTATGACTTTTCTTCCTAAAGGCAGTTTAACCATGTAAGTTCGTTTTCTTCCTAAAGGCAGCACTTTTTTAGTTGGAGCTTGTCTTAGACTAAACAAATCTCCAATCAAGCCACCAACAAGCCATCGGAAGACATATCTCGAGAGCAATTGAGATAATCAACCGGTGTTAGTGGACTCCACGAAAAAGTTTTATTTTCCCTGGATAAACTTGCATCGTTGGACAATATTTCATAGAGCTTGGAAAGTAACAAAACATTCACGATAATTAAATATGTTCATATAATTTTCTTAAAAAAACTAGGTTTAATGTCACGAAAAACCTCATATTATTACACTTGTGACAAATTTACTCAAAAGTAATTTTTTACCATCAAAAGCTCCAAACTGTTACATTTGTGATAAATTTTATAGATTTTTTTGACTTGACTAGGAGTTGCCGAGGATAAACCAATTGTCTCCTTCGCAATCACCTGAATCTTCATGTTTGATTGCTAGGACTTTGCAGTGGCAGCGGTTTCAGGAGTTGATGTGCTGATTTGGGCAAGAATTTTTCTGTGGAGAAGAAGTTGATGGCGGAAAATTGGTGAGTGAATAGCTTGTATTCAATATTTAATAGAGATAACCTATGGAAATCGATAATGCAACTACAAACTAATAAAGTTGGTCGTAATCACTAGATCAGTCGAGGTAATCTAATGGCCACGCGATAATCTCTCATTCACCAACCTGGTCTGGCATATATATTTCTCTTTCGACAATGCAAAAAGACAGAATTACATCTTCCTAGTATTCAGACCGCGACGATATAGATGGGGCTGTCTAATTATGGATGAGTCCCCCGAGACGATACGTAAAATATATTGCCTAGCTTAGTCGGAACGGTCCTGTCATTCATCAGGTACTCGTAAACATTACTATGCTCTGTATTTTGAGCTAATTGCACTTCTTATTCATTTTATGTGACATAAGTCATAGCTCCTCCGATTCTCAAGCTTTTCGATTTCGTTCGGGATATGCATGTTAAATGAAGGAAAGCTTCATTTCTTGGATGTAGATAAGCATGTTGCACCTTATGCACATATATTTACTGAATGTTATGGTTGATTTAGATTGAATAAGGCTTATGCTATTTCCACAAGTTATTGGCTCATGACACTCATTTTACATTGAATTGACTACATTATTCCTTATAGGTCCCGCTTTTGATTTAAGATTTTTTCTTACATTTTTTTTCTTCTTTCTCTTTTAATGCAATTTTTTTTATATGATCTTTTGTTTCAATTTTACTAGAGATGATATTACTCATGCTCCTCTCAAACAACATTTATTAAGGTAAAATGTGGGGTCACTCTTGATTTAAGACTAATGTTGGCCTTCTTTTTTCCTTTTTTTGGTTCTTTTCTTTCTCCATTTGGAACAAAATCGGTGTATTTCTTTTCCAAAAAGAAATTTATTTGGAAGATACTAACTAATTATTATGTTTTGACAAAAAAAATCTAATTATTTTGTTAATGAGTTGTATATTTCTTTTTTTTGGTACTAAAAAACTATAATTTAAAAATAACTTAAACACAAGTAAGAGGATGATCTTTGAGTAACTTGTGTATAATGCATACATCAATTACAATATTCATTTTTAAAGAAAATTCTTGTAAATTTGTACAAAAAATCGAAGTTTGAAAAATTCATGATCATAAGAATAAGCTATGGAGATAAAGTACACATTTTGCAAATAAAACTAATAGTTCTTTACTATGATATTATTGTTTATGTAGATTACAATAATGGAGAATAAGTTTAGAACAAACATGAAGGATACATTAAAATATAATGGGTGCGGAGAAGTGGCTAGGGTGATTTTTTGTTTTTTTTTCTAGAAGGAATGTTGCTAAGTTTTTCTTTTGATATAATTGAAAAAAATAAATGTAAGAAATAATCTTAAATCAAGAGTAGGCTCCCAAGGGACAATATAGTCAATTTAATGTGATAAGAGGGTGTCAAGAGTAAATAATGAGGTGAAAATAGAACGAGCCTTGAATAATATTCAAAATATCGGGTGATTATCATGTATGGCTAAAGGAGATATAAGATGATTACTTCAATTAGGGAAAAATACCAAAAAAGTTCTAAACCTATTGTATTGATGCCGATTCATTCTTAAATCTTTAAATTAGACCACCTAGTCTTAAACCTTTTCACATTTTGCTAATTGAGTTCTTTTGCCAATTTTAGTTGGAAATCGCTAACATAGGTTGATGTGGAGAATTTTTGCATATTTTTTTAAATTTTTTTTCCCTTGTCTTATTTTTTCTTGGTTTTGATCGGTGAGGGTGCTTGCCAGATTGGGCAGAGCGTACCATTTCTAGAAATAATATTGTGTGATTTGCTATGAATCTCTAAAGCTTTCTCCTCTTTTCCCCTCTCCAAGTATTGCTGGTAGTTGCCCATTGCCCAAGATCGGCCACCAACGAAAAAATAAGAAAAAACAAAGAAAAGAAGGGAAGAAATAATATTGTGTGATTTGCTATGAATCTCTAAAGCTTTCTCCTCTTTTCCCCTCTCCAAGTATTGCCGGTAGTCGCCCATTGCCCGAGATCGGCCACCAACGAAAAAATAAGAAAAAACAAAGAAAAGAAGGGAAGAAATTATTTAAAAAATTCAAAAAGATATTACAGAATTATTAACACATGTCTATGTTGGCATTGGTAGTGCTACATGGGATGGGATGACCGGTGTTCATGTTAGTAATTTCTAATCCAAAATGGCCGGATGTACTAAATTAGCAAAATGTGAAAATATTTAAGACTGAATTGGTCCAATTGAAAAGTTTAGGACTTAATCAATATCAATGTGATAAGTTTATGACTTTATTTTATTTTATTTTGTTTTTATTTTCCCCCTTCAACCAAATCACTCGTGGCTAAATAAATATGTGGCTCGTGGCTAAATATATGAATACTATTTTCCCCTCGCGTGAATGAAGAGGGCGAACACTTCAGAAAAGTCAAAAGACGACTTTGCCACGCTATGCTTTTCTTTTGTTCTTTCCCGTGCTCGCTTGAAGTGACCTTTAAACTCTCGCATTATTTCATAGACTAATTGGCCCTCGATCGTCATTACATAGTTGACAAGTACATATAATGAGGACAAATAACCTCAAATATTCAAACTGACAGGGACACATATCTAAGTAACAGATTTATCTTGACAAAAAAAATACTTTATTGTTTTTTCATTGGGTACATAGCATGCCATCGCAATCTGAAAGGCTGGACATGCATCGGTTCTTGACACAGTGCGTGTGAAGAAATGAAGAACAAGATACAAGATGTAGAAGAGAAAGAACTTCTGTATTTACTTGAATCGAAGAACAAAAACATGTATTCACTGAGAGCTTTTCATCTCTTCTGTAATACAATCTCATTTCATCTCTTTCTCTCTCTATCTCTCTGTTCTCTATCCTCTTTTCTCTATGTATAGAAAAACAGAGTACATCGCAGCTTATAGAAGACTTGAGGAAGAAGATGATAAAACGTAGCAACTAGTCTAGCTTTGAGTCGATCAAGCTGACCATCTGCTGTAAGTTTGGTTTTAAAACCCACTTATATCTTATGACATTCATATGATCAGTGCGAGGCACTAGTTCCCATGTCTAGTTGTGTATAAGGCATCCATTTCATCTTGCATTGCCTGATACCATCCTCTGTCTGTTAGTGCTAATTTGATTGTTTTTGGTTCGAGAGGAACTTTATAGTCAGCCAAGCATGCATATTTAGGATTCGGTTTGACTATGCCGGACTTTAATTTGATTTGCATAGGATGAACAGACACTATACTTTGTGTGTTGTCTGAAGAGCTGCTGTGTTCAGTGTTGATTTCTGGTGACAGAGTGGATACTGGCATAGAGCATACTAGTTCCTTAGTATGCATTTGTGGTGTTTTAGTAGAAGTTGATACATGAGTGTAGATATTCTGTATCAATCCTATATCTTGCAGATGTCCCATATGTTCATTAGATTTAGGCTGAACATGTGCTGCAGCTATAGAGTCTAGAAAAGTTACTCCATTTATCCACTGTTTGTATAAGTCTGTGCCTTGATAATACTCAGTTGGTAGTCGAGAGGTGAAAGGAAAAATTGTTTCATCAAAGACCACATGACGACTGACATAGACATGTCCATTAGTGGGTAGAAGACATCGATATCCTTTATGTCTTTCACTGTACCCCAAAAATATGCATGTAAGAGATCTTGGATCAAGCTTATGTTGTGCATATGGTTTGAGGCAAGGGTAACAAGCAGATCCAAAAACCCTTAAATGTGTATAGCTTGGTTTCTGTTGGTACAACTTACCATAGGGTGAATGCATATGAAGTTTTGATGTAGGAAGCAAATTAATGATATAATTTACTGTCATAAAAGCATCTACCCAGTATTTTAAGGGTACTTTGGCATGATACAGCATTGCCATTCCTAGCTCGACCACATGTCGATGTTTTCTTTCAGAGAGTCCATTCTGTTCTGGTGTATAAGGACATGAAATGTTCTATTTAATTCCACATTGTTGTAAATGGTTATGAAATTTGTTGCTAGTGAACTCTCCTCCTCCATCACACTGAAAGAGTTTGATCTTATGATCAAATATTCTCGACTTGCTTTTGAAACATGACAAAGATATCATAGACTTCTGACTTTTGTCTCATTGGATATAACCAACTGTATCGAGAGAAATTATCCACAAAAATGACATAGTATCGAAATTTTTGAAAAGATTGAACTGGTGAGGGTCCCCAAACATCACAATGTATCTTTTCTAGGGGAGTATTAGCTGTATAGTCTGACATAGGAAAGGGTAAAGCTGAACTCTTAGCAATCTGGCAACTACTACATATACTTTGAGTTCTTGAATTACATTGAATTAGGTGCTGACTCTGCAAGTACTTTATTGTTTTTAAACTGGTATGTGCCAGCCTCTGATGCCACAAATCTTCTCCTACTTCTTTTTGAGTTTGAGTGAAGAAAGCTTATGTGATTTTATGGTCGACTTGATACAGTCCCTTGACTTTCCTTCCTAGCCTCACTGTTGAATTGTTGCAGGTGTCCTTAAGATATACCCTATGTTTGTCAAAAATAAAAGAACAGGGATAATCATCTGTTAACTTCGAAACAGAAAGGAGAATTTTCTTGATTTCAGGGACTATCAATACATCATTCAATGGTAACGAGCCGGTTTTTGTATGCAATAAGCCATTACCAACACAGGATATTAATAAACTAGATCCATCTCCTATCATAACAGTATCAGTTCCACTATATAGAGAGCAGTATTGAAGCATACCGGGAGTGCGGTGATATGAGCCGAGGCTCCCGTATCGGATACCATTCAAAGTGCCATGAGAGTCTTCAATGTGCATTGCTGCTAGTGCAGTTGGTATTTCATCTGCTTGATATGAATTATCAAAACGATACCAACATCGAAGTGCTGTATGTCCTGGTCTTTTACAAATTTGGCATTCTAATAGACTATTATTTGCTATTTTTGCATTCTGCATACTCTGATCAGATGCCGCACTTTGTGGTGGATATGACTTAATGGCTTGATACTTTTGTGCAGGATTTGCATATGGTCTGAACCCTTGTCCATAGTTAGACCAGTTGTGTGGTGATTTGTTAATTTGATCTTCTTGGTTCAGATTCAGATTATTCATTATGTAGTGTTGATTTCTTCCTGTCTCAGCAAAGTCATTACCACGATTTCTAGCACTCATTGCACGTCCTCTGCCATAGCTATATCCTCCTCGATTATTTCCTCTTTGGTTTCTGAAGTTAGAGTTTTGCACAACTCCAACAGGCCTTCTTTGGCCATAGTAGGCTAGATTAGGATTATATTGATTTACAGAGTAAGTCTGTAGCCTAGTTTCAAATCTCTCGAGCCGAGAGATAACCTCATCATAATCAGGCTGAGGTTTTAAGCAATACATTGTTGTTCAGAAACTTTCATATTCTGAACCTAATCCCTCGAGAACACCAAACATCTTGGTTATCTCATCAACAGGTTTTCCAATGGCATTAAGTTGATCACAAATAGATTTGAACTCTCGAAGATAAGCATTCAATGTTCTATCTCTTTTCTGACATGCTTGCAATTTTCCTCTTAGTTCGAACTCTTTTGCCACAGACTTTTGTGTGAAACGATTAAGGAGAGTCTACCATACCTCATATGAAGTCTCTAGCCCGATGATCAAGCTTAAAATGTTCTCGGATACTGCTCCACTTATCCAAGATGAGATTAATTGATCAGTCTTCATCCAATCTGTATGATCAGGATTCACCCCTTTTGTTTCATTACCTTCAATCTCAGCCTGCATCATTTGAGCTGGTGGTGGTGTTTCGCCATTGATGAATCCAAAGAGATCCTGACTTCGCAAGAACCTGTGAAACTGTGCTTGCCAAAGTAGGAAGTTGTCTTCAGCTAATTTTATTGTAACAAAATTGGCTATATTGACATGAATCGGAAAAGGATATTTCTGCATCCTTGCTGTCATACTGTATTCCAGAAGCTTTTGAGAATGTGCTTTCTTGATTACTATCGAATAGACACCTCAGATTCTGTTCTTTGAACTTCTTGCTGTCGTCTAGATCACACAGACGAAATGGATCACACAAACTCCATTAAAGACTTCGAGCAGTATAGTAGAAGAAACTCGAGCTCTCAGGAAAGCTCTGATACCATGTGAAGAAATGAAGAACAAGATACAAGATGTAGAAGAGAAAGAACTTCTGTATTTACTTGAATCGAAGAACAAAAACATGTATTCACTGAGAGCTTTTCATCTCTTCTGTAATACAATCTCATTTCATCTCTTTCTCTCTCTATCTCTCTGTTCTCTATCCTCTTTTCTCTATGTATAGAAAAACAGAGTACATTGCAGCTTATAGAAGACTTGAGGAAGAAGATGATAAAACGGAAAACCCTTTTAACCGACTTAACAACTTCGATTTCTTATCTAACAAACTAACCGCCCTAATGTATTAGAGCACGTGCATTTCCTGTTAAAGTCTTCGGGCTCTAAGTCTTCAGACTCGTGAAGAACAATCTCTCTCTTCATGTCGGTCATGAATTTTGAATTCACCATCTTCTGTACTTCTTCCTCATTGCCACGAGCACAACATCAGCAGAGCACCTGAGTCATGAGCTTCGTTTTCAATCTCTTTTTCCTTATGCATTGCCACAGACTTATATATTGCCACAGATCTTGCCACAGATTTATGTATTGCCACAGATCTTGTCTTCAAATCACTATCTTTAACAGTGCGGAGGCTATTTGTCATGTCCATTCGCCATCCATCATCCATAGACTGTCATTTCTTCAATATTCAATAATGATACGGCATTCGGATATTCCTTCTCTTTTTCTCTTTTATAATTTACCATAATCATCTTTAAGCTCGAATTCTCTATCCTGAAAATTCCCTTCATGTCCAGGGCTGACTTAACTATCGAAGAGCCTATTTGGGTACAAAACCTGGATGCCTTGATCCGATTGTTGTTGTGCAAATCGATTTTCCGATAAAATTACAAACCAAGCTCGTGATCCTCAGTTCTAGCTTCTAATACCTATAATTAATTTTTGGATTGCCAAACCCTGCTTTCCTCGCGGCACTAGACTATTAATGAACTTGTTCGGTGTTATATATTTGCAAGTTGAAAGCTTGTTTAAATCCACCTTTGGTCAATTCCTTCTTGCCCTTCTTTGTGGCTTCTTCCGTTCAACAATTACTCCAAGATCATGCCTACCACTTATCGTCATTCAGTTGATTCGTACACGCATTCGAAATAGTCTTCTTTGCAAGGATTGCATTTTGTCCCCTGCCTCTTAATCCAACTATCTGATTCAAACGGAAGTCACTCGTAAAACCACGGATCTGAGCAGCTTATAACTATTCCATAAAACTTAGATCGCACATCTCTGGTATGGGTGAGCACTGGCCAAGAAAGCTTCGAAGGAGAAGGATCAATCTGCATCGCGTTCATTCTCATGGTGGAGATGTTAAAAAGCTATTCAGAACTCGTATCAAGGGCTCTTCCTGGTGCATATATTTCTTTTTCCGTTCCAGGAAAAACCTACTGTTTTCTAATGCAGAGTAAGTGTGGCGAGAGAACGTTCACGGAATGCAAGGCAAGGACACGTAAAACCTGCTGTCTCGAAGTTCACTCTGTTGGCTCATCTTTCAATTTATTATCACATAAAATTGATATATATATATCGAAGGGTTTGGTCAAAAAGTACTCATAAAGCAATAATCTCGACCATTGAAGACTATGCATTTTAAGAACGTTACTAACTTCATGTGAAAATTTTACGTTTCTGAGTATATTTAATGACAAATCTTAGATCATATAAGTTAATCAGGATTATAAAGCGAAGTCTCACACAATGAGAGAGAAAAATATTGTACTTGAACGCAAACAATGTACGGATCAAAAAAAAAAAAGAAGAAAAATGCAAACAATGTGGTATTTGTCTATGTTTATTGCAATTCCTCACTCAACCACATATCATTATTATAACAATAATGATAATGATAATAATAGTGATAATGATACGCAATATCAAGTGATAGCAGTCAGTGCAGAGAAAAAAAAATTACGAGCCTGATCAGGTTTTTCATTTATGGACATGCTAGACAGGGGCCTTGATAAGGTGACCAACGACGGGAATTACTTAAATATAGTGTACACAAGAACATGTCATAAAATTGCAATTGCTAGACAGCTTTCATGAAGTGAGAAATGTTGGAAAATATTGCCTTCGAATTGGATAGAATGGAATAAGACTTTGAGATGTAATATCACTTTCTTTAAGGAATGATTTGCCCTACAAAGTTGCTAATGGTTACCGGCAAATTTCCTCTAGGATACAATAAAGTTTCAATTGAGAATACTAGATAGCAATTCTAATATTTCTCTAGGGTCTTTCAAGGGAAACAATTGAAATGATGATTGTATTTTTTGGAAAGAAAAAACTCAAAAAGACTTGATTCACATCCATGCCAAACCGATATATTTATCTTGGTCTTAATGAATAGAGGCTACTCTTCAGGAAAGGTTGCAAAGTGAACAAATGTATCTCTCTGGGAAAAATTACAAAGTGAATAATGTATCCCTCCAAGAAAAGTTGCAAAGTGAACAAGTATATTTTCAAAAGTTACCTTGAAAAAACACATAAAATTCGGAATAATAAATAATAATAAAAAGTATACAATTTTTAATAATTCCGAGTTTCATAACTTCTTAAAATACTGTTTAAAAATATACAATCTTTCGACTAATTTTTTTTTTCAAGATAATCATATGAAGTAAAATAAAATAATAAATGGGAGATTAGTGCTAAGTGCGCTTAAAAATTGCATGCCTACATGTGAGTATTGTGGGGTTTAGCCCACAACCCATTCATTTCTTTGAAGAAACTAGAATAAGCTCACAGTTATAAAGTGGCCCATTTCCTTCCAACTTTTTATTTGGACCGTGAATATATGAAGAGAAAAAGTAGAGAAGAAAACAAGCAAGAATTTTTACGTGGAAAATCCTTTCCAAAATCAGAATGAGAAAAACCATGATGTCACACTAAATAATTTCTTCACTATTAGTATCAGCGTTACAAGCTCTAGGGTTACAAGCTTCAATGTTATAACTGTAAAAAATATTGTCCCTACATATGGCAAGAGTTTAGGGCATACATAATTATAATGGAAATTGCATGTATGTTATTAGTATCTGTAAAAGCCTTATTATCTAATTTAACATGATAAGATGGATGGCCTATTAGTAAGTGCTTGCCCCCAACAAACTGTTTTTGCACTTGAATATTACTTTCCTCTATCATACTCCATAACTCCATCACTTTCCTATGTGGGACAAGGAAAATCACCTTTTATTTGTTTTACAAACAAACAACCAACAAGAAATTCATGTCTGACTCCATAAGGTTTAGGGAACAAAATAAGAGAACAATAGCCTGACAAAAGGTTCTCGGTTCGACTTGAGTGCCCATTTCAGTTAAACAATAAAAAGAACCCATTCTTGATTTGAGATATTGATAAGGTGATACCCAGTTTATTCAATGCTAGGCAAACAGAGAACAAGGACCTCTAAAAATTCTCTTTTTCTCCCCCATAAACTTTAAGTTGTATGAAGTTTCATTATTGGCTCTTTAGGTAAAGATGATTGTCGCGACCTGATTTTTTCGAGGGTGAATCACTTAAAACTAAGTTAATGGATTGCTAAGTCCGAAGACTTGGCACGGACTCTCCCAAGCCCTACCAATCGCGACTTGATACTAAGAAAATGACCTATTAAAACATGCAATTATATTTAAATCGGAGCCGCCACTAATCAAATAGGGTCGATTAGAAACCCAAATAAAGTATGGGAGAATACTTTATTTTTGCGAACCAGAGATTCAATAAGTCCGGGGACATGGTTACGCTAAATTAGTCTAACGCCATTTCGATACCTTTTATTTTAAAAACATTTTTGTAGGCAGTCTTGATCAATTTTAACCTAAGATACTAACATGCAAATGGTGGTCATGCGGGTGCACAATCAATTAAATAACATTCAATAAATCAAAATGCTAAATTCATAAGAAATTTTAAAACTATAACTTTATTAAAGTTCAATCTCTAAAAAAAACATTTACAAAAATTATTAATAAAAATGCATGCCCTAAACATGATTTTTCTAAATGACATGATATCTAATTAAATGCATGATATCTAATTAGATGCAGTATTAATTTATTTTTGATATGCATGAATTTTACTTTAATGATATATAAGATGCAATTTATATGGCCTAATTTGAACAATATGTATGCAATCTAAATTAAAAAATCCTAAATATGCATGCGCTTCATGATATAAGATGAATGACATGATAATTCTATATGCATACTCTTTTTTTGATTTTTTATGCTTCTTTTTTTAATGTATGCAACCTACACTAAACAATGATGATATGCAATGGGATTAATTATGAACTAATTTATTAATTAACCAAGAAAATAACTTTTGAGTTTTTTTTTTTTTTTTTTTTAAAATAACCTAATAATTTTTATTAAAAGAAAGTAACGTAATGAAGCAATGTTAATTTTTTGTTTCTTTTCTTTTTTTTTTTTTAATATTTTTTTATTTTACTTTTTTTATAAAAAAAAAAATTTACATGATGGGAATAGTAAAATACAATGCAATCCTAATTTATTAATATGCAAACTCTAATTAAATGAGCCTATTATGTAAACTAGCTAAAATGCACCTAGTATTTTTGTATATTTTTTATTGAAATTTAAAATTAATAAAAAAACCTAATTAAGCTATTCAAAATGAAATAATTTCCTAATTCAATCTCGAGATTCATTTGATTTAAACCCCATTTGTCTTAGAAAACTATTATTCTTTTTATTATCTTTTATATTATGAAAACATGCAAATTTTTCCTAAATACTTTTTTTTTTTTTTTTTAAAAAAGGCTGTTTAAATCCAATCTTGACTAAAAAAAAACTATCTAAGGATGAAATCCTAAAAAAAACCTAAAAGTCAATTTATTAAATCTACGTGTCTTAATTTAATAAACCTATATGACTTATATGCTCATGCAAGATTTTAGTTTTTCACTAATCCTTTTTTTTTTTTTTTTTTTGTAACGTTTTTTTTTTTTTAATTTTTATTTCGAAAAAAAAAAAACAAGTAATTATTTTTACATAAAAAAAACTAAGATAAGAGTTAAAATAATCAAAAAGTAATTATTTTGATTTCCTCGTTGTGATTATAGAGTTAAAATAATCAAAAGATAATCCGTTGTCTCACGGATTAAATTAACAATTATTTTAACTCTACAATCACAACGGGAAATCAAAATAATTATAAATTTGGTTCGAAGTCTTACGGATCAAATTAAATAATTATTGTGATTTAACAATTGAAATTCTACCATAAAACCAAAAATTATTATAATTAAAAAAATGATCGACGTCTCTCGGGCCAAATTAATAACTATAATAATTTTAGGTAGAATCTATGGATAATGCATATATTAACACCCAATATTTAAATAACTAAACTAAACATGCTATCAAATAAACAGAAAAATAATATAAAAGATAAAGAAATAACCTAAAGAACCAAATAAAGAAAAGTAAAAGTAAAAAATAAAAAGAACTACCTAAGGGGTAAAACCGAAGGGCAGCGTCGGGTGATCGTCGGAGAGGGAGGGGGCAGCAAGTAGTGTCCGGTGCAGGGTCGCCGTTCGGAACAGGGGCTGCCGGTGGGAGCTCCGGCGAGGTTCGGGTGTCGAGGCTCGCCGGAAGGAATGCAGCAGTGGCGCGGGGGCGCGGAATTGCAGAGGCGCGGGGAGAACTTCGGACCGGCGCGCGAAGCGGCGAGGTGCACTGCGGGCGTCGTGGGTAGAGGGTTCCGGATGGGTGGCGTCACGGACAGTGGCGAGCGGTGACGGGCGCGGCGAGGTGGATCGTCTTCACGGGCTTTGGACGGCGACCGGATGTGCAGGTGCCGGAGCAGCGGGCGAGTGGTGCGCGGAGGCGAAGCGGCGAGGTGGGGGGTGGTGGTGCGAGCTGCACGTCAGGGGGCGGATCGGGAAGTCGCGGAGCGGGGCAATCGGCACGGCGGTCGCGGCGGCTTCGTGTCTTCGGTGGTGTGGAGTCCGATGGCTTGATCAGCTTAGGCGAGTGGCGCGCGGAGGCGAAACGGCGACTGGGTGCGTCGGGGGCGGAGCAGCACGGCGCAGCAGCAATGGTGGAGGCGTCGTCGGGCGTTTGGGTGAAGAAGAAGCACAGTAATTTATTTTTTACTGTGTCTTCTTTCTCCCCTGCTGCTTCTACTTTTTGCTTTTTCTTCTTCTTGCGTCACTTCACTTTTCTGCAGAAACCCAAGTCTTTGCTGCTGACTTTTCCTTCTTTTTTCTTCTGTGACTTGTCAGAGGGGAAAAGAAAGGCCACTTTCTTTTCGGCTGAAGACCAACGGAGGAATTTTTTCTTCTTTCTCCACCTTTCTCTCACCTTGTCTTCGTACATTCTTTGCTGCACATTTCAGCAAAAGAAAAAGTGCTTCATTTGCTGACCTTGGGACCAGTAAAAAGAAGGCCTTTATTTCTCTATTTTTCGACGGAAGACGAAGTGAAGCTCCCCCCTCTTCATCGACCTTCGTGCTCTTCATTTATAGAGCCAAAACGAATCAAGTTTGTTTTTTTTTTAGGTTGAGATTTTCACTCAACCTCTCAACAGTAAAATGGCTCCTAAATCGCACGGCCGTTTAATTTTTGAATTCAATTTTTTTTTTTAAAGTTTCCCTCTAAACCCAGATTATCCTTTATTTCTAAAACTAATTTTAAATTAGGTGTCAACAATGATAGAGACTCCATTTAACTTAAGTTAGTCTCGGCAAGAAGCAAACCTACGTCAAGATAACCCTTCTTTGAAATACATTGGTAGTGCTTCTCAGTTGAAATCAAAATAATCAATCAGAGCACATGGAACCATCTTCTCATTGGCAAGAAAGAAGATGGCAGACTTAACGGATATTTTGATCGGTTAATGAAAGAGCACAACCCTGTTTGCGCTTGGTTATTTTATTTCCTTTTTTTTTTTTTTTTCTGGGAATCACCTCGGCAGATTTGCATATAAGAGCGGTCACGGCTTCAACAAGAGTAGGACTTTTAGATGTCGACCAATTGCCAGCTTTGGTTCTCAAAGCGGCTAAGCTGGCGGAATCAAACTCAAACATCTTTGTGATTGTCTTCTCTTTTTTGATCAAATTGTTGGGCAGAGGGACTCGGAACTCTTTAGGTGAGAATATTGTGGTCGTGTCTAGTTACGAAGTGACCAACTTACTTGTGCCTCGAGAAATGGCCGCTCAAGAACTAAGGAAAGTTGAAAGTGTCGCGCCGTCTGCAATTTTGTGAGAGATATAGACACCAATGCCTATCCCGCCACAGTCGAACAGGTTCAGCTGAATGGCAGTGACGAGGGCATTTTGACATTGGATGTCATAAGGATCCAATGGGAGAAGCTGCTGTACTAAATTCAGTTCTGGGTTCGCAAGGAGTTTGGTGAGTTGAGCATCAACTCGAGGTTTCACTAAAACTGCTCCTTGGCCGAGGTCAACGGCATGCTCATCTCCCTCGATCCGACCAGCCAATGGGTAAAAGCAGCCGAGACTTTCTGATAGGGAAGTCTTCAGCTTCTCACAGATGTTCAAGTTCAAAATCTTGTCCAGGTTCAGCAGCGGAATAGAATAACACTACAGGGACATAGAATGGTGGAGCAAGCTGGTCTAAAAGAGAGAATCAGTAGGTGTGGACTGGACTAGGAGTCCCCGAGGATGGTTTGATTGTCTCCTTCGAAATCACCCGAATCTTCATTTTCGATTGCTAGAACTTTTGCAATGGGCAGTGGGTTGAGAAGCTGATATGCTAATATGGGAAAGACAGTGTTTTGGCTTGCGAGAGACTGCTTGTCTTCTTTCATATAGAGTTCAGGGAAAGTCATTTTTCTAAAGTGGAAGGCCTAAATTGAACCTCCTCAGGTTGCCCTGCTTCACATTTCATCAAAGTTCTAGAAACGCCAAGTAAGAATTTGATGGTTTAAGCTCATCAAGTGGGGTGAGAAAGTATATTTGCTAACCAACCAATGGGGAGGAAGCTGGCAGCAGTTAGAGGTTTGAAAAATTGAGTAAGAAGAAAAGATAGGAACGATTAAATTCAAGAAATGGTTGTACTGTTTTAAGAAAGATAGAATTTGACTGCTGTGGCTGTAAACATATCAGATTGATCGATTTCCTGGTGGTTCTACAGTTCCTTATGGATTTCTATAACCCAGACGAAAGAAGCAACGTTATCGACCAATTCTTGCTCGTATGGCAGAAAATATTCACCCGGCGTTTCCCCTCAATCCAACCAAGTAGCATTCTATCCTTCCATGCCCAAAAATACTGATTTTTTTTCTGCGCCGATAAATTTCATGAGGTACCGGCAGGTAGTGAAATTATTGATAAAAAAAAAATGACAGGAGACTTCTTTTCCAACTCTTTTTTGATAATTTCCAAATTACCGTATTTTGTAATAATTTCCTACTTTTATTAGCATTAACATAGTAACCCTTCATATTTATTATCTCCTATGGAAATTACCAACCGAAGTTAGAGTGACTTACCAATTACCAATTTCTAGTTGTCTACCAATTTTTTCAATAAGTTAGCGACCTTTATTAAATCAATTAGGTTTGAATTTACTGACCTTTTTTTTTTCTTTGCTCAATAGCCGCGAAAGAATCAGTGAAAAGAATCGGCATTATTAGTTTTTGCAATTAAACATTCTCAACTACGAACAAACTCAATTTCATTTCGTATAATCATTCTTTTACAATCATACCATCAACATGAGAATGACAGACAACAAGTTTTGGTAAATACATGACGTCCAAAGCTTTTCGGTGACTTGTAAACTGATTTATACTCTGATAGTTAAGATGTTAATGCTAACTTAGAGGTGCTTGAGTTACTGGTTAAGCGTTTTAAGATGGGATCTCTTTGGCACTCTCTTTCATACCATTCATATTACACAGCTTAGAACAGTCAGAAATGGAGATCAGACGATTTCTTTTGAGTCACCGTCAAGTTTTCTTCATAAAATTGTCGCCACCATCTCGAACACCACGAACTGCACCTTGTATGATCAAGTCGCTTTGCTACATTTGCTTCTCTTCTTCGAATCATCGATGACACTGGCCCAACGGATGAACATGGGAAGTTCTTTCTCACCGGCTAAAGACTTTGTTGTGTATTAGAAACTCTAACCTATTCCATCGACGCTTGCGGGAAAAGTCTCTGAGAACATCTATCTCGACTGGAATGACAACGGACTCAATTGCTTCGAAGCTCATACGATCATACCAGTTTTGGGCTTGGCCGAGATTCTCCAATGGCCAGGGCCGGAAATACTATTACGGTTTCTTCCCTCAAATTACCTTCTTGAGTAGGGTTTGGATGGCCGACTGGCTTTCAACCTATATTGCCCCAACCGCCTCCGCGTCTTAAACATGATCTCCTTCTCTGGCATTATGTGCTCACTAGAGTTTGAATAGTGGAAAATATGATAAGATATCCTCTAGAGTTATTGTTATACTTTTCAACTAGTGATCTGCTGCTCTAGACCAGGAACTTTCTTCGCACTTCTTTTATTCGTAGATGTGCAGTTTTTATAACAAGTTGAAATTTTTTCAGATATCATAATCTTCTTCTGGTGATGTGGTTATGGCCTTTTGGTCTGATCGCAGAAGTAACTGAACCATAGAATACAAATCTCTGGCCATTTCATTGAGAAGAGTATAAAGTAGATATATTTCTGCAACTCTATGTACTTGCTGGTCATCCACGAGACTCATTTTCAAATGATTAAACGAGCTTGTAAATTCGTTCAAGGGATCAATCTCTAACATCATAATCATTCAGATCTTAATAAGCCAAAGTGCGTTGTCACAAACCTAAGGTTCAACAGTCACCACTTATGCTAGCTAGCACCAGTGGAGGCCAATCCCAGATAAGCATACAATCTCTACAACATTCACTCTGCAATGTGTTCTTTTCCTGGAGAAATCACAAATTCCATGAACTCCTCATCACTTTCCAGAGCAGCCATGTCTTCGACCCTCAAGCTTATATATGTCTCCACACCATCACCCGACTTGGTGTCCATGAAGACCACAAGGTTCTGGAAAGTTAGGGCTGGTGATCCGACCCATGTCGGGTTGCCCCAGCCGAAATCGGACTCGTACACCGGGAACCGGCACAAGCTTGTGAAGTTCATCGCCAGTAGCTGTCCTTTGAGGTATACCTCGGCACTCCGCTTGATGAAGTCCAAGTGCTCTTTCCCGTCGCGGAGCTTCTCCACGTACCCCTTATCGATTCCCCTCAACGTCTCCCTCATTTTAGCCACAAGCCCGTAGCACTCCTTCCCTGAGTCCAATTGCAAGGAAGTGACTGCCACCCGGTATAAGTTCCCGAAGGAATATTGCGGTAACGGAGGATCGAATTTGGTCCGCAAGTTCACCGCATGAAGGACGATACATTTCTTGCTAGGTTCAGAATAGACCCTAGTTGACCAAGCAAAGCGGCTCCAGATGAAGGTTGATAAAGCCTCGATGCGCGAAGGGGGTCGATTTCGGTCGAGGTCCATTTCTTTGGAATACCTAGCCTTGAGTGTCTCTATCTTGTCGGTTTTGAAAATGAATCTCTTGGAAACTATGTTGTCTCTGATAATCCCCGTGCTCGGCTCGAAACCCAATGAGTTCTTCGGCGGGAACAGCTCGGCTGAGGGGAATTGAGGAGGCGCTACGATCTCTTCTCCCCGACAAACTGCGGCCCACATATTGATGAACGTGAGCAAGGATAGCCCATCCGATATCTTGTGTGACATGCATATTCCTATGGCGATTCCACCACAGTCAAATCTATTAAATTGGACACCAAGGGCTGTTTCGTCGCTGGCATCAAGAACGAAAGGAACCAAGTTCCTTAGCTCTCGTGGGTCTGGATTCTCAGTAAACTCGGAAACTTGGCACTTCACGATGGCTTCGGAGTAGGGCACTCCGGTGTCGTCACATTCGATTGAGACGTTGCCTTTTAGGCGGCCCGCCAAAGGGTAGAAATGTGTGAGGATGATAGATAAGGAAGCTTTCAGGTTGCTGGATAAGTCATCTATGTTGGATTGATCACCTTCATTCTGTGGGGTGTAGAAGAGGACAAATGGGTTATAGACTGGCGGGGAGATTTGGTCGAGGAATGAGAGTCGGTAGTGGCGGAGGTGGTCCGGGGTCGGAGAAGACGGTTTGATGGTCTCTCTGGAGGTTATTTCAACTGCAATCTCCATCCTCTCCTCTCAAGAGCAACAAGAACTTATGCTGAAACTCTTGCTCTTTTAGGTTGTTTATAGGAGGTTGTTGGTGAGTTCCTCGTGTTTGTGCATATATATAGCAGCCACAGGACAAATCTTGCAAGAAAACAATGCTTGCAAAGATGGGCTAGTTTTTTTGCAAGGACTTGAGGGCCCTCTACCATTGTGTAATATTATCTGTTTTGGAACTCCCTCCTAAGAACTCCCCCTAAGTGATGCGGGATAGGAGACATGCGTTTAACCTTGCCCGCATGTTGCCGAGATAATCTTAGTTTGTAGTCTGTTCCTCTGCACTGTCGTCACATTTTTAGGAGAGAAGATGGATGTACCCTCTCATCTATTTAATTCAAGCAATTGGTCGTATTTTATGGCAAATCTTGTCTCTTCTAGTTACGCTCACCCACCAACCAGCACTCTTTTATTTGGAGCTTGTCTTAGACTAAACAAATCTCCTGTCAAGCCACCAACACGCCATCGGAAGACATATCTCGAGAGCATTTGAGACGATTAGCCGGTGCAAGCGGACTCCCTGAAAAAGTTATTTTCCTTGAATAAACTTACAACATTGGACAATATTTCATAGAGCTTAGAAAGTAACAAAACATTCATGTAAAGTTGTTTACTAATTAAATATGTTCACATAATTTACTTTAAAATATTAGAATTAATGCCACAAAAAACCTAAAATTGGTACATTTTTACAAATTTACCAAAAACTAATTTTTTTTTACCACAAAAAACCTCCAATTGGTATATTTTTGACAAATTTACTTTAGAGTAATTTTTTGACCACAAAAAACTCCAAATTGTTATATCCATGAGAAAGTTTATAGATTTTGTGACTTGACTAGGAGTTGCTGAGGACAAACCGATCATCTCCTTGGTAATCACCTGTATCTTCATGTTTGATTGCTAGGACTTTGCAGTGGAAGCGGCTTTCAGGAGTTGATGTACTGATTTGGGCGAGATTTTTTCCGTGAAGAAGAAGATGACGGCGGAAAATTGGTGAGTGAATAGCTTGTATTCAATTTTTGATAGTGATAACTTATGGAAATTGAGAATGCGACCCTAAACTAATAAAGTCGGTCGTAATCAGTAGATCACTCGAAGCAATCTAACGGCTATGCGATAATATCTTGCTCAACAACCTAGTTTGGCATATGTATTTCTCTTTACTAATGTAAAAATACCGAATTATAGTTTCTTGGTACTCAAACCGCGATGATATAGATGGTACTGACTAATTATAGATAACTCCGGACAATACATAAAACATCTTGCCTAGCTTAGTTGGAACGGTAGTGTCATTCATCAAGTACTTGTAAACATTAATATGCTCAATGGGGATGTATTTTAGCTAATTGCACTTCTTATCATTTGATGTGACATAAGTCATAGCTCCTCCAATTCTCAAGCTTTCCGACTTCGTTCGGGATCTGCATGCTACATGAAGGAAAGCTTCATTTCTTCGATGTGGATAAGCATATTGCGCCTTATGCACATAATTTACTGCATTTTAGGTTGATTAGGATTAAATAAAGCTTACGCTATTTCCATGCGGTTTTGGCTTGTGACACCCCTTTTACATTGGATTGATTATATTATCACTTACGAGTCCCACTCTGGATTTAAGATTTTTCTTACCTTCTTTTCTTCTATCTCTTTTAATGCAATTTTCTTAAATGATCTTTTGTTTCAAGCACAAGTAATAGGATGATATTTGAGTAAATTGTGTATAATGCATAAATCAACCACAATATTCATTTTTCAAGTAAATTCTTGTAAATTTGTACAAAAATCGAAGTTGAAAAAAATTAACGATCATAAGGATAATCTCTGGAAATAAAGTAAATAATTTGCATAGAAAACTAATTTTCTTTACTTCGATACATGATTAGTGCTCACTCAGATTATAATAATAGAGAATAAGTTTAGAGAAAAACATGAAGGATACATTAAAATATAATGGGTGTAGAAGAAGTGGCTAGGATGGAATTTTTTTCAGAAGAAATGTTGCTAAGTTTTTCTTTTAATAAAATTGAAAAAAAGTAGAAGTAATGTAAGAAATAATCTTAAATCAAGAATGGACCCCGCAAGAGATTATATAGTCAATTTAAAGTGATAGAAAGGTGTCTAGAGTCAATAAGGCGGTGAAAATAGAACGGACCTTGAATAATATCGAGAGCATAAGGTTGATTATCATGTATGGCATAAGGAGATATAAGATGATTACTTCAATTAGGGAAATCCATTTGCCAATTTTAATTAGAAAACGTTGACGTAGATTTGGTGTGCTGGTACTGACGCGGACAATTTTTGCATTTTTTTTTTAAATTTAGACAATTTATTCATTTTTCACTTGTTTTCTTTTTTGTTGTTGCAGCCGGCGAGGGCACTCACCAAGTTAGGTGAGAGCGACCCTTGCCTAGTCCTCTCCAAGCATCCCCAGTGGTCAACCATTGCCTGAGACTAGCCATCAACGAAAAGGTAAGAAAAAAGAGAAACAAAGGAAATGAATTATTAAAAAAATTTAAAAAATTATTAATACAAATTATTAGACATGCCTGTAGGTTGTATCTACATTAGTGAATTCGGGTCGAAATTGATCGGATGACTCAATTAATAAAATATGAAAAGATTTAGATTAAATTGGTCCAATTGAAAGTTTAGACCCCTTTAATCAACTCAAACGCTTGCTAAATATATGAATACTATTATCCCCTCGCGTGAACGGAGAGGGCGAATACTTTAGAAAGTCAAAAGACGACTTTCCCAGGCTATGCTTTTCTTTTGTTCTTTCCCGTGCTCATTTGAAGTGACCTTTAAACCCGCATTATTTCACGAATTTGGCCCTCGAGATGCGTCATTACATAGTTGACAAGTAGCCCTAATTATTCGACCTGACAGAGACACATACCTAAGCAATAGATTTATCTTGACAAGAAACACTTAATCAGTTTTTTATTGGGTACATAGCATGCTACTGCAATATGAAAGGTTATAAATGCATTGGTTCTTGACACGGTGCAGAGGCTATTTGTCATTTCCTTTCGCCATCGATCATCCATGGACTACCATTTCTTCAATATTCGATAACGACATTCAGATATTCTCTCTCCATTTCTCTTTTATAATTCATCATTGTCATCTATAAGCTCGAATTCTCTCTCCTGAAAATTCTCTTCATGTCCAAGGTTGACTTCACTATTGAAGAGCCTATTCGGCTACAAAACCAGGACGCCTTGATCCGATTTTTGTTGTGCAAATCGATTTCCCGATAAAGTTACGGACCAAGCTCGTGATTCTCAGTTCTAGCTTCAATACCTTTAATTAAGTTTTGGATTGTCAAACCCTGCTTTTCCTCGCACAACTAGACTACTAATGAACTTGTTCGAGGTTATGTATTTGCAAGTGGAAAGCTTGTTTAAATCCACCTTTAGTCAATTCCCTTTTGCCGCCCTTCTTTGGGGCTTCTTCCGTTCAACAACAATAACTTCGCGTTCATGCCTACAGCTTATCTTCATTCAGTTGATTCGTACATGCATTCGGAAACTATTCTTATCGAACCTCAATCTATTTATCCTCTAACTGAAATGTCCTCCCCAAATCCAAATTTAAAAATTATGGTACTTTAGCTTCATTTTGTTATCACTTGATATTGCATATCATCATCATTATTATAACGGTATATGGTTGAGTGAGGAATTGCAATAAACATAGACAAACACCACATTGTTCACATTCAAGTACAATATTTTTCTCCCTCCCAACAGGCATTTGATTGTTCGAGACTTCGCTTTATAGTCCCGATCAACTTATGTGATCTTGAGTTTTAAGCCTTGTCATTAAATATACTCTGAAATGTAATTTTTTCACATGAAGTGAGTAACATTCTTAAAATGCATATTTTTCGATGGTCGATATTATCGCTTTATGGGTACTTTTTAACCAAACCCTTCATATCCGTTTATGTATATCAATTTTATGTGATAATGAATTGAAAGATGAGCCAACAGAGTGAAATTCGGGACAGCAGGTTTTATGTGTCCTTGCCATGCATTCCGAAAACATTCTCTCGCCACATTTACTCTGCATTTGTAAAAAGTAGTTTTTTCTTTGAACGGAAAAAGAAAAAGTTAATATCACCTAAAAAACTCCAAATTGGTACACCTATGATAAATTTACTCTAAATGTTCATAGAAAACTTCAAATTAATACACTTATGACAAATTTACCTCAAACAAATTTGTTTAATCACCAAAAATTTCAAATTGATACATTCATGACAAATATATCATATGTTAAATTGGATTAATACAACAAAAAATCACAAAACTAGCATAATTGTGATAAACAGAGAGTAGAATTCCAAATTGGTGCACCGATCAATTGTCATATGTCATTTAACTCGGCCATTTGACACAAAAATTTAACAGAAATTAAAAGAGGATAAATTTGTTATAAATGTATCGGTTTGGGGTAAATTTGTCAAAGATGTAATGGTTTGAGATTTTTGGCACTCAAAAATTAGTTTGTGGTAAATTTGTCATCGATATACGAGCTTGGAATTTTTTGTGGTATTAATTTAAAAAGACATATGCACCAGGAGGAGCTCTTGATACAAGTTCTGAAGAGTTTTTTAACATCTCCACCATGAGAATGAACGCGACCCAGGTTGATCCTTCTCACCCAAACCAGAGATATGCAATCCAAGTTTTATGGAATAGTCGTAAGCTGCTCAGATCCGTGGTTTCACGCGTGACTTCTGTTTGAATTAGATAGTTGGATTAAGATGCAGGGGACAAAATGCAATCCTTGCAAAGAAGACTAGTCTGGCGTGCTCCTACATCAATGTCGGTCAGTGCCGAGGAAAAAAAATTGCCAGCCTGATCAGGTTTTTCATCAATGGACATGCTAGACAGTGGCCTTACAACTGCTAGATAGTTTTCATGAAGTGAGAAATCCATGTCTTACTCCACAAGGTTCAGGGAAGAAATAAGAGAACAATAGTCTGACAAAAGATTCTTGGTTCGATTCAGGTGCCCATTTTAGTTATGCACTTGTTTCGCCGAGAATGGTATTCGACGTAATGCCTTTCACAGAAATTTGGCTCTTCATCTTTTTTGTTTGTATTGGATTCTACGTCGACTCGAAAAGGAAAACATGATATTCGAATGGCTACTACTATGGATAAAGGAGATAATAAATTCAAGCAATTAACAGACCAAAAGCAAATAAAAGAAAACTGTGACGCAAATATGAAAAGCAACATAAGTCTCGTTTGTAGTGATTTTTTCTGTCCCTTTACAACAATCCCTTGGTGGGTATTTATTGCTAGACTGATTAGGTAACCGCCATTGTGGTCATTCTGAATGCCTTCAATAACTGCATTGTGTTTTTACGTAAAACGGTTGAATTTTGCCGCTAATGAGCACTTCGGTGACTTGTCAATTTTACTGTCTCCCAAATTATCGACGATACCGTATTGTCTGTGACCGCGAATCTCCTTCAGGCCTACTTGCCAATCAATTAATGAAGCCTGTGGGCTTTATCGGCAAAGGGCGGCCCACGAGGGCTACTTTTTGGTGTTAGCAGCACTAAATAGAACCCATTCTGGATTTGAGATATTGACAAGGTGATATCCAGTATATTAAATGCTAGGCATAATGAGTATAAGGACCTCAAAAAATTCTCTTTTCTCCCTAAGAACTTTAAGGTGTATGAAGTTTCATTATTGGCTCTTTAAGCAAGAACGATAGAGACTCCATTTGACTTAGGTTAATCAAGATTATCCTTCTTTGAAACTGATGGATTTAATCATGGGCCTAAGTTGGCCCGGCCACGATGGGCCTAAAGGCCCGGCCCACGGGAATTAGGCCCGTGGAAAGGGGAACCTATAAAAGGGATGAGAGAGAGAAAGAACGTACCTCTTGGCATTTTGTACGGACGTTCACTTTCTCTTCAAGAATTCTCTCTCTCTCAAAAGTCAAGAAGCGACGCCATCTTCCCTTTTTGGCGAATTTTCGACCTCGGATCGAATGGGACTGAATCCTCTTCCTCAATACGGCGTCGGTGTCTAATCTGTGGCCAACAAGGTACGCTCGAATCCGTGGTGTGCTTTTTGATCGGTGATACGTGACATTCCCGGGCTTATCTTCCGCATATGATTTAGGAGTTCGGTTTAGGTGCCGAATCCGGTTTTTGGGGATCTGACGATCCCTTACATTGGTATCAGAGCATTAGTTCACGTTTTTCCCGATCAATTTACTATTTATGATTGATTTTCGCAAAAAGCATTTCGACCGTACGGATCGGGGCGAGAAATCTTGACACCCGAGCGTTACTCGCCATTTTTCTGACTTTTGGTAAGTCGAAATCAAAATCTGAATGCATAGGGAGGAAGGCGACGTCAAGACGAGTCCGGCGACACGTCGCACGCCGCCGGGGGACGCCGCATGCGCCCACATGCACGGCCAGAAGGCGCTGCGCGTGGGCGCGACGCGCCCAGACGCGCTGGTTTGTCCAGCGCGTGCGGACACGCGCTAGTGGTGAACCGGCGCATGCGTGCTGCCGGTCGGCGAACCGGCACGCACCGGTCCACGGACCGACGCGTGCGTGATGTCATCATGACGTCACCCAACGGTCATTAACCGTTGGGGTGACGTCATCGATGACGTCAGCATTGACGTCGTTTCGCCGGCCGGTGACCCGACCCGACCCGCCTGGCACGTGCGGTCGGTCCGTCCGACTCGGGCGACCGGTCTGACCGGCCCGACCGGTCCGACTGGTCCGACCGCCCCGACCGGTCCGACAACCTGACCGTTGACTTTCGTTGACCGTTGACCGACGACCATTGACCGTTGACCCGAAAAAAAAAAAAGAAAAAAAAGAAAAAGAAAAAGAATGTGTTTCTTTTTCAATTATGTCTATGTGGATTATATGTAATCCATTTTTTTGTTCTGCATTTGTTGCAGGAACAATGCCTCCCCGAAAGCCGCGCGCATCTGTGCGCACAATGTCAAATGAACAAAAGGAAAGGCCTTCAAGGTTGATAGCCGATTTGAGTGGTTATCGATGGGAGAGTGACGACATAATCGATCATGTCATAGAGGTCAACAACAAAATTCAGGAAGTCATTTGAAACGGTTATCCCATGCGAGATATTCAGATGATGCGATTCTTTATGAACACTCTTCCACAATGATGGCAAGGAGTGTTGAATCGCCTACGGGAGGTCAAAAGATTTACTAGCTATAAGGCGCTAGTAATGGAATTCGTAGATGAATACCATCGGGTTGGAGCCACAAAGATTGCGACCCAAGGAATGACTTCGATTGGGCGGGACTGAATGTGCGTAGGAGAAATCCTAAGGGATATCCGTCTGTTTTTCCGTGGCTGTCAAGAATGCCCGAGAATTTTACGAGAAAAAGAAAAAGAAATTGGACCATGTAGCTGCTTTCCCTATTAGTTGTATGATGCCTCGTTTATAGATGTTATGGCTTGTCTTTATTTAATGTTCTTGGTGGACATCTTATGTAAAGTTAACTATTTGATTGTTGTTGATATAGCAACCTTTTTGTTAGCATATTGAGTGAAAGCATTATTATTATATTGTATGTCAATTATCTCGCTGCTTTCGTGATTGCTGGTTCTTTGTGGGTAGTTAGTGTGGGTAGTAATAGAAGTTTTCGTAGCTTCATAGAATTGATTTTGCATATGACAATCATATTAATGATAGTTTTAAGTTAGGATTTTTGGAGGATGATTGGAAACATAATGACCTTTTGATTCTGAAACCTTACTTAAAATTATTAATTAATATGACGGGTTTTGTACAAAATAGATGCATAAGTGATAGACATTAATAACTCGTGCATGTATGTCCGATGTGTTCGAGATCAATGGCTTCGGCCACAAAGAGCATAGTTGCCGAGCTGAACAAAAGTGAAAAGCTCAAAGGTGACAACTATGAAATTTGGCAAATGAAAATTCAATATGTGCTGGAAAAGCAAAAAGCACTAAAAGCTCTTGACCATGTTATGGAAGATCTAGAGGATGCTGTGCGCCACCTTGAGCTAGTTGATCATCGCCTTAAGGCATTAGAGCAGGAAACAGATATTTTCTGTATTGTTGTTAGCTCAGAAGGGGCTTCATGCTCTAAGCGCAAGCGCATTGATTCGTTCAATATGTGGAAATGCAAGGGATCAAGTCCTTCTTGCAAGAAACCAAGAATTAACCAACAAAAGAGAGGAAAACGTCCCCATGTGAGGAATATCTCAAGGGTGAAGTGTTACAAGCGTGACGAGAAGGGTCACTATGCCCGCAATTGTCGCGAGCCAAAGAAGGTACACACCCTTGGTACAATTGGGAACTTTGCATATGTGTCAAGTTCTGTATTCTTGACTGAATCTAATCCTCGTGGACTGTGGATTCGGGAGCGACAGACCATGTAGCGAAGGATAGAGGATCCTTCGTGGAATTCCGACGAGTACCAACTGGAACTAAGTGGATCTATGTGGGAAACAACTCCAGAGCTGAAGTGAAAGGAATTGGCACATGCCAACTGAATATGCGTGGTGGACGCACCTTGTTTCTTCATGATTTGTTGTATGCTCCGGAGATTCGTCGGAATTTAGTGTCTGTTTTAGTGTTGGTTAAATTAGGTTTTAAGTTGAACTTCCATAATAGAGGTGTAGATTTGTATTTGGATACAAACTACAATGGTCATGGTTATTTTCTGGATGGTTTCATTGTATTAGATATTGATTATGTTAATGCAAATGTTTGTTATTCCCTTCTCATGTCTCCCAATACATATGATAATGATGTGAATGTTTGGCATGCTAGACTTGGTCACATTGGCCAACAGCGTATGAATAGACTAGCCAAAGAGGGCTTGTTGGGCAACATTGAAAAAGTTGATTTGCCCATATGTAAGCATTGCCTAGAAGGGAAAACGACAAGGAAACCATTTGGAAAAGGTAAAAGAGCTGAATTTCCTCTGCACTTAATCCATTCGATGTGTACGTGGTCCAATGAATGTAAGAGGAAGGCATGTGGCTGTTTATTTCATCACTTTTATAGATGATTATACTCGATTCGGATATGTCTATTTGATTTCTCACAAATCTGAAGCAATAAGTTGTTTCAAAAGGTTTATGAACCTGGTAGAGAATCAATTAGACAAGAAAATAAAAGTATTGAGATCCGATTGAGGTCGAGAATATTTGTCTGATGAGTTCAGAAAATTATGTGATGAAAAAGGAATAGAAAGATAGTTATCTATTCCATATACTCCTCAACAAAATGGTGTTGCGGAGAGAAGAAACAGAACCCTACTAGAAATGGTTAGGTCCATGATGGCGCATGCTAACTTACCTATCATCTTTTGGAGTGATGCGTTGTTAATTGCTGCCTATATACTTAACCGTGTGCCTTCCAAATCAGTTACTTCCACTCCATATGAGTTATGGACAGGTAGAAAACCGGACTTAAGTTTTCTTAAGCCATGGGGTTGTGCTGCCTATACGCTTGAGTCCTCTCACAAGTTTGGGAAATTGGGTCCCAGAGGAAAGAAGAGTATTTTCATAAGATACTCGGAACACTCGAAAGTGTATGTGTTCATAGGTGAGCAGGAAAGTGGGAGTATAACTGAATTTGAATCACGGGATGTCACATTCTTAGAGAATGAATTTCCTAAGAAGGGCGAAATAGGGAAGACAACTCCCTATTTGAAACCTCGGATCAAGATAATGATCTTAGTGGAGTTCGTCCAAGTGGGAGTAATATGAGAAGTGATGAATTAAATTCAACTCATTCTCAATTGCAACCACATGATGAGACGACATCATTATCTAATCCCAGTGGGAGCATAATGGGAAATGATGTGCAAAGTGTACAAACTCCCATACGGCGAACAAGTCGCCAAAGTATTCCTCGTCGACGTTTTGACATTGAAAGGGAAACTTTTATGGTTGCTCCACAAGATGAGGATGAGCCTAGAAATATTAATGAGGCTCTGAATTGCCCTAGTATGGAAAAATGGATTCATGCAATGGAAGAGGAAATGGAGTCAATGAAATCAAACCAAGTCTGGGAATTGGTTGACCTTCCAAAAGGACGCAGAGCTATTGGGAACAAGTGGGTTCTTAAAATAAAGCGAAAGGCTGATGGCTCGATAGAAAGGCATAAGGCTCGCCTTGTGGCGAAGGGGTATAATCAACATGAAGGAATTGATTATGAAGATACATTTTTCCTGTAGTGAGATTTACCTCGATTCGCATTATTCTGGCAATATTATCTAGTATGGATCTTGAGTTACATCAGATGGATGTAAAGACTGCTTTCCTCAATGGAGAATTAGAGGAAGAAATATACATGGAACAACCTACTGGTTTCATAGTGAAAGGCCAAGAAGAAAAGGTATGTCGACTTTTGAGATCGATATACGGCCTTAAGCAGTCATCGAGACAATGGTATATACGTTTTCATAATGCCATAATGGCATATGATTTTACAATGATTGATGAGGATCATTGCGTATATATCAAAAGATCCAAGGATCAATTTGTGATCATATCATTATATGTTGATGATATACTGATTGTCGGAAGCAATATGGAGTTTGTTCATACTATCAAGAGTTGGTTGTCTTCTAACTTTGAGATGAAGGATATGGGTGAGGTTGCATACATTCTTGGAGTTAAGATTTCAAGAGATCGTTGTCTCTTTCGCAAGAAACATATATAAATAAAGTTCTTGAACGATTTCGTATGCAAGATTGTAAACCCATAGATACTCCTATTGCAAAAGGTGAAGGATTGAGCCATAGGCGTGTCCGAGGACTCCACAAGAGAAGGAACAAATGAAACATGTTCCTTATGCTAGTGCAGTTGGGAGCTTAATGTACGCTATGATGTGTACAAGACCCGACATATGTTTTGCAGTTGGAATGGTGAGTAGATACTAATCCAATCCAGATCCAGCACATTGGAAAGCCGTGAAGAGAATATTGAGGTATCTGAAGGGAACTGCTGATTTCAAGTTGAATTACCAAGGAAAGGATCTACGACTTGAAGGCTATTCAGATGCTGATTGGGGAGGAGATTTAGATGAAAGGAAATCTACCTCTGGTTTTGCTTTCTTACTGAACAATGGCGCCATATCATGGAGCAGTAAGAAGCAAACGTGTATAGCCTTATCCACGATGGAAGCTGAGTTCGTGGCATTATCAGCAGCAGTACAAGAAGGAGTTTGGCTTAAGAGATTTTTGGATCATTTAGGTGTTATTGAGAAAGCTGCACATCCGTTATTGGTTAACTGTGATAGCCAAGCAGCTATAGCGTACACTAAAGATCCAAAATATCATGGCAAGACCAAACACATAGATACCAAGTATAACTTTGTAAAAGATATGGTTGCACGAAAGGATGTGAACTTGCAGTACATATCTACGTATAGAATGATAGCAGATCCTATGACAAAGCCAATACCTAGAGATGTGTTTTGTGGTCATGTAAAATCTCTAGGATTGCGTAGAATCTGATGTACTGGATATTGTAATTTCCCTGAGCTGTTCACATTTAATGAATTTGTGTTTTCATCATTAATGCCTATGAATCTTTGTTTGATCTTTATGCATTTTAATGCTTAGTGCATTATATTATGTTGAGAAAGTATGTCGGACAGATAAGAGATTTGCCCACTCACACGGGTAATCGCCTCTATTTACTATGTGATAAATAGAGATGAGACGATTTTTAAGCTTATTATCTAGGTGATAATCGAGAGCTCAAGCTTAAAATACGTATGTCGCCTTAACTAAGTGTTAAGATGAGGACATAATACTTACGATGTCCGAAAGTAAAATTACCCACACATTTTACTTTATCGTCTAAGATGCCGGATGTGAGTTCGATGAATTTTGTGAATGAGTAAATATGTGAACTCAAGTTAGACATTGGGTATGTCTGAACTATCATCTGTACGGTATTGATGGTATAGACATACGCTCCATGGGAAAGGAGTTAATACCGTAATACGTATTTCATACTACGTATGCATGAGACGACCTATAAGAGTGACAAAAGTTTGACCTCAACTTTTATGACGTGTGAAACTCTTGAGGAATAGAGTTCCTCAATTTTAGTGCCCTCATGACTCTTACTTATTCTCAAGATTTCTATTTAGTGTTTGCTATCTTAGAATGTTGCCAATGGTCATGAGTTGATTCGATCTAATGGGACATTTCTAGAAAAGCAAGTTGAACTGAAATTGAGAGTTTGAAGGAAAGAGAAAGATTGGATTTGTAGAATCACATTGTGGTTTTGTATTCACAGGTCGACCAATTATGACTATCTTTGGGATAATCAAAATTGTGAATACAATAAATATATCATTGTTCAAATGAGATTAAAGAGAGATATAAATGTGATCGATCGATCTAGGGTACTGCATATTAAATTTACTCGGAAAATGATGCCCAATATGAGCTGCTATATATTCCTAACAGATGTATAGTAACGAGCTCTCAAAGTATGCTGGTCGCACGGATTATTCACCGGTATGAATGTTGAAAGAGGAACAGAGGGATTTTCAGTTGAAGGGCCTAAGTTGGGCCTATCCGCCCATGTTGGTTTTGACCCACCATGTGCGAGTGGGAGATGATGGATTTAATATGGGCCTAAGTTGGCCCGGCCACGATGGGCCTAAAGGCCCGGCCCACGGGAATAAGGCCCGTGGAAGGGAAACCTATAAAAGGGATGAGAGAGAGAAAGAACGTACCTCTTGGCATTTTGTACGGACGTTCACTTTCTCTTCAAGAATTCTCTCTCTCTCAAAAGTCAAGAAGCGACGCCATCTTCCCTTTTTGGCGAATTTTCGACATCGGATCGAACGGGACTGAATCCTCTTCCTCAATACGGCATCGGTGTCTAATCTGTGGCCAACAAGGTACGCTCGAATCCGTGGTGTGCTTTTTGATCGATGATACGTGACATTCCCGGGCTTATCTTCCGCATATGATTTAGGGGTTCGGTTTAGGTGCCGAATCCGGTTTTTGGGGATCCGACGATCCCTTACAGAAACACTTTGGTAGTGCTCCTAAGTCGAAACCAAAATAATTAATCAGAGCACATGGAGCCATCTTCTTATTGGTAAGAAAAAAGATGGCAGACTAACTAATATTTTGATTAGTTAATGAAAGAGCACAACCCTGGTTGCGCTTGGCTATTTTTTTCCTTTTTATATGGGAATTGCCGCGGCTAGTAGTCCCTTGGAGTCTTAAACACTGGTTGTTCAGGTTACTGCAACACTTTATATGCAGTCATGTGAGTTCCAAGGCTCAAGGCGTACGAGGGTCGGTCCATTGGGAGGCCAGTCATATTATGTGCAAAGAGCTGTTAATTCTAGTTGAAATGAGTGAATGATAGTTTATCAGGCACAATGAGTTAGGTGTAATCCAAAATTTCTCAAAATTGGTTTCTTCCTTCAAAGTCATCTTAACTTGAGTTCAGGAATGCTACTACAGCTCTGAAGGAGGGACATGGGCCTGGCATGCAGAAATTGAATTGTTGCCATGTTGGCCCACTGTGGAGCTGAGGATGTGGGTAAATGTGCATCAATGGAGAAAAATAGATTATAAGCTAATAAATCATATGAAGTATACAGCTACATCAACATCTTCTTACAGAATGCATATTATGGTTCCAGATCTACGTGCAGACAAATTTTCTACAGTGTGCTAGTGATAACACGCCAAGCCAGTGATAATACTATTAGATTTTAGGAGACTTATAGGGCAGAGAAACAAATTGCAGGAGCAGAGGATCGCTTTGAAATTTGGCCATCTCTTGTTCATCCAGTGTCACCCATGCCTCTAATCCGTTTCCGGACCAACTGCTCATCAATATCACCACGTTCTTTATCGGGACGCTGCTAATGCACACCCAGACTGGTTTTCCCCATCCGAAATCGGTCTCGTAAAAGGGAAACCTCACCCAGCTGCTGAACCTGTAGGACTCCACGTCCCCTTTATACATCAATTCGCGCACTTCTCTCATAGATTCGCAGGCCCAGTGGAACCCGTCCTCACCTTGAAGTTTCCTCACGTAATCGGTGTCGATCTTCCTTATCGCTGTCCTCAAGTGATCCGCCAAAACGTGTAGTTCTGCATCATCTTCTTCCTCCTTAATGGTTGCAATGGCGAATCTCCAGATATTGCCAAAAGAGTGATCGGGCAGAGGAGGGTTCATTCTTCCTCTTAAGTTTACCACATGCGATATCACGGTTGAGGACCTTCCCTTCCCTGATATTTCGGTTCTAGCATTCATGGCAGATTTGCATATAAGAGCGGTCACGGCTTCAACAAGAGTAGGACTTTTAGATGTCGACCCATTTCCAGCTTTGGTTCTCAAAGCGGCTAAGCTGGCCGTATCAAACTCGAACCTCTTTGTGACTATCTTCTCTTTCTTAATCAAATTGTTCGGCAGAGGGACTTGGAACTCTCTAGGTGGGAATAGTGCGGTCGTGTCTGGTACGGAGCGACCAACTTATTTGCACCTCGAGAAATGGCTGCCCAAGAACTAAGGAAAGTCGAAAGTGTCGCGCCGTCTGCAATTTTGTGAGAAATACAGATTCCAATGCCTATCCCGCCACAGTCGAACAGGTTCAGCTGAATGGCAGTGACGAGGGCGTTTTGACATTTGATGTTATATGGGTCCAACGGGAGAAGCTGCTGTACCAATTTCAGTTCTGGGTTTGCAAGGAGTTTGGCAAGTCGAGCATTAACTCGAGCTTTCACGAAAACTGCTCCCTGGCCGAGGTCAACGGCGTGCTCATCTCCCTTGATCCGACCAGCCAAGGGGTAAAAGCGGCTGAGACATTCTGATAGGGAAGTCTTCAGCTTCTCATAGATGTTCACGTGATCGAAATCCTGGTCAGGTTCAGGAGCGGAATAGAATAACACTACAGGGACATAGAATGGGGGGGCAAGCAGATCTAAAAGAGAGGATCTGTAGGTCTGGACTTGACTAGGAGTCACCAAGGATGGTTTGATTGTCTCCTTCGAAATCACCCGAATCTTCATTTTTTATTGCTATAACTTCTGCAACGGGCAGTGGTTTGAGGAGCCGATGTGCTGATATGGGCAAGGAGAAAAACTCTCCTTGTCTTCATTCATATAGAGTTCAGCGAAAGTCATTTTTCTAAAGTGGGAGGCCTAAATCGAACCTCCTCAGATTGCCCTGCTTCACATTTTCATCAAAGTTCTAGAAACGCAAAGTAAGAATTTGATGGTTTAAGCTCATCAAGTGGGGTGCGAAAGTATATTTGCTAACCAACCAATGGGGAGGAAGCTGGGAGCAGTTAGAGGTTTGAAAAACTGAGTAAGAAGAAAAGAGAGGAATGATTAAATTCAAGAAATGGTTGATCTACTGTTTTGAAAAATATAAAATTTGACTACCGTGGCTGTAAACATCGTGGATCAGATTGATTTATCGTTTGGCACTTCTGCAGTTCTTATGGATTTCTATAACCCAACGAAAGAAGCAACGATCAACTAATTCTTGCCCGTATGGTAGAATCCTAAATTAATCATTTATATCTCTTGAAATAATTAGTCAGCGAAAAATTCTTTTATTGTTAACAACAATTTATATGTAAACATTTTTGGACGAATTAAAACACTTTTCGTTTACTCATTTTTAAAAGTAATATAAGCAATTATCCTTAGGAAAATATTCTCCAAATTGTTTATTTTCGACGAAACAAACAGAGCTATTATTTATCAATTTTTTCAACGAGTTAGCAATTGTTATCTATCAATTAGTTTGAAATTACTAACTTTTTCTTTTCTTTGCTCAATAGTCATAAAAGAACCTGTGAAAAAAAATCTGCATCATTAGTTTGCAATTAAACATTCTCAACTACGAGCAAACTCAATTTCGTTTCATATAATCGCTCTTTAACGATCATACCGTCAACATGAGAATGACAGACAACAAGTTTTGGTAAACAGATTTATATTCTGATAGTTACGATGTTGATGCTAACTTAAGCGTTTTAAGATGTGATCTCTTCGGCACTATCTTTCGTACCATATATATTACATAGCTTTGAAAAGCCAGAAGAGGAGACCATATGTTGCTTTTAGAGTTAAAAGTCAAGCTTTCTTCGCAAAACCCTGGGCACCGTCTCGAACACCACGAATTGTACCTTGTTTAATCAAGTCGTCGTGCTACATTGGATTCCCTTCTTCCGAACCATCGATGACGCTGGCCTAACGAATGAACATGGGAAGTTCTTTCTTACTGGCTGGAGACTTCACTATGTATCAGAAACTCTAACCTATTCCCTCACTACCGGCTAGAAAAGTCCCTGAGAACGGCTAACTTGACCAGAATGACGACAGTCTCGAATGCTACGAAGCTCACATGATCATGCCACTTTCGGGCTTGGCCAAGGTTCTTTAACGGCTAGAGCTGGATATACTTTTACGGTTTCTTCCCTCAAATTACCTTCTTCTGTAGGGTTTGGATGGCCGGCAGGTGTTCAACCTATGTTGGCCTGCGCTGCCTTGGCGTATTAACCACGACGATCTTCTCTGGCATTCTGTGCTCACCAGAGTCCGAATCGTGGAAAATACGATAAGACATTCTCTACAGTTGTTGAAGTACTGTTCAACTAATTATCTGCCCCTCTAGATTGAGTATTTTGTCCTCACTTCTGTTATTCTTTTATTTGTAGATGCACGATTATTTTAACAATTCGAAAATTCTTCAGATATCATCCTTTATTGACGTGGTTATGGCCTTTTAGTCTAATCGCAGTAGTAACTGAACCATAGAAAACATATCTTTGGCCATTTCATCGAGGAGAGTATAAGGTAGATAAATTTTAAGATACAGACCGCAACTCTCTGTAGTATGTACTTGCTGATCACCCACTAGACTTCACTCATTTTCAGATGATTAAACGTGCTCATAAATTCGCTCGATGGATCAATCTCTAACACCATAATTATTCAGATCTTATTAAGCCAAAGTGTGTTGTCACAAATCTAAAGCTCAACAGCCACCTCTAATGCTAGCTATCTAGCACTAGTGGAGGCCAATCCCAGATAAGCATACAATCTCTGCAACATTCACACTGAAATGTGTTCTTTTCCTGGAGAAATTACAAATTCCATGAACTCCTCATCACTTTCCAGAGCAGCCATGTCTTCGACCTTCAAGCTTATATATGCCTCCACACCATCACCTGACTTGGTGTCGATGAAGACCACAAGGTTCTGGAAAGTTAGGGCTGGTGAACCAACCCATGTTGGGTTGCCCCAGCTGAAATCTGACTCATACATCGGGAACCGGCACAAGCTGGTGAAGTTCATGGCCAATAGCTCTCCTTTGAGGTATACCTCGGCACTCCGCTTGATGAAGTCCAAGTGCTCTTTTCCGTCGCGGAGCTTCTCCACGTACCCCTTGTCGATTCCTCTCACCGTCTCCCTCATTTTAGCTGCAAGCCCGTAGCACTCCTTCCCTGAGTCCAATTGCAAGGGAGTGACTGCCACCCGGTAGAAGTTCCCAAAGGAATTCAGCGGTAATGGAGGGTCGAACTTGGTCCGCAAGTTCACCGCGTGAAGGATGATGCATTTCTTGCTGGGTTCAGAATAGACCCTAGTAGACCAGGCAAAGCGGCTCCAGATGAAGGTCGATAAAGCCTCGACGCGCGAAGGGGGTCGATTTTGGCCGAGGTCCATTTCTTTGGAATACCTAGCCTTTAGTGTCTCTATCTTATCCGTTTTGAAAATGAATCTCTTGGACACTATGTTGTCTCTGGTAATCCCTGTTCTTGGTTCGAACCCCGATATGTTCTTAGGCGGGAACAGCTCGGCTGAGGCGAATTGAGGAGGCGTTACGATCTCTTCTCCGCGACAAACGGCGGCCCACATTTTGATGAATGTTAGCAAGGATAGTGCATCCGATATCTTGTGTGACATGCATATTCCCACGGCGATTCCACCACAATCGAATTTATTAAATTGGACACCTAGGGTTGTTTCGTCGCTGGCATCAAGAACGAAAGGAAGCAACTTCCTTAGCTCTTGCGGGTCCGGATTCTCTGTAACATCTGAAACTTGGCACTTGACGATGGCTTCAGAGTAGGGCACTCCCACGTCGTCACATTCGATTGAGACGTTGCCTTTAAGGCGGCCTGCCAAAGGGTAGAAATGCGTGAGGATGCAAGATAAGGAAGCTTTGAGCTTGCTGGATATGTCATCTATGTTGAATTGATCATCTTCATTCTGTGGGGTGTAGAAGAGGACAAATGGGTTATAGACCGGCGGGGAGATTTGGTCAAGGAATGAGAGTCGGTAGTGGTGGAGGTGGTCCGGAGTCGGAGAAGACGGTTTGACGGTCTCTCTGGAGGTTATTTCAACTGCAATCTCCATCCTCTCCTCTCTATGGGGGCAACAAGAATTATTCTGAAACTCTTGCTCTGTTAGGTTGTTTATCATAGGTTTTTGGTGAATTCCTCTTGTGTTTGTGCTTATATACAACAGCCACAGGACAAATCGTGCAAGAAAACAATTTCTGCAAAGATGGGCCAGTTTTTGCGGAGAGAAGATGGGTGCGGTTTCTCTTTAATATAATTCAAGCAATTCAGTAAAACGATTCGACCCAAGTTACTTGACTCTACAAGTAATGCTTTTTCAGCCAACTGATCATATTTTATGGCAAATCTTATCTCTAACAGCTACACTCATCCACCAACCTGCACTTTTTTAATCTGGAGCTTGTCTTTAGACTAAACAAAGCTCCAGTCAAGCCACCAACATGGCATCGGAAGACATATCTCGAGAGCATTCAAGACGATCAGCCGGTGGTGGCAACAGCAATCACCGGTAAGTGGACTTGCTGAAAAAGTTCGGTTTTCTCAGTGGACCATATTTCATAGAGCTTGGAAAGCAATGAAACATTTATGAAAAGTTGTCTACTGATTAGATATGTTCAAATAGTATGCTTAAACTTATTGGATCGTGGGAGATAACCTAAAAGTGGTCATTCTCTCTTCGGACGAAGTAGAAAACTTCAAATCAGGAGACTATGTAAGTCCACATTGATGTATCTCAGAAGACTAGTTTTTGTTTGATTGCACTTATCATCTGATTAAAACATGGGTTTTGAAACCACAGACAACTATGTTCCATCTTGTCAATCCTTATCTGTCGTGCAAGCTTGAGTAAAAATCTTCTTTCCCACAAGAAAAGAAAACCATACGAAACCAGATCGATCTTGTGAATAGGCAAAAGCTTGCGCCGCAAAACATCCTCTTTTTTCGCTTTATTAAGGTGGGAAATATAATCCGCATCGTTCTTCAACAAATTCAGGGTTTTAGAACTTGTCATAGCTAAAATTGAAAAGGTTAACCTAAAAGAATTTGTCGTGCAACACCATTTTTAGCTTCTGCTTCTTTAGCCGAATGAAATAGAAAACAATGTAATTAAAGAGGAGGACTATATACAGATCACTGATTTACTAACACTTTCAAAAAGATCACAAAATGAAAGTTATTAACATGAATCAGCATTTATGCATTTGAAAGATTACTATGATCTATTGAAAATTACGGATTTCTAACTCGTGGATCTTTAGAATCTTCGCAAAAACAAGAAAAGCCGGAGTTCACATTTTGCTTTCCTCCTAGTAAGTCCCTTGTCAGACCTTTCAAACGAATACTAATTAAGTCACCATCTGCTATGTACTTTGTTGAAACAATGAAATTTTTATTTGTGACTTTGATTATTAATAGGAAACGGCAAGTTTCATTGTCAGCTCATAGTTTAACGATAATTGCATTATTAGTTTTGGACTTGTCCGTGAATAATGGACCGGTGGTGTGGTCATCCATTTGTTTGTGATTTTGGACAAAACTTCCTTTATGTTTGTAGATGACATATGGTTAAACAAACTCTCAAAACACCCAATAGATCAAGAGTTCATCTATCCAAGACGAGAATCACACACTATTTTTCAGGAACCTTCAAAAAGCGAGGATGCATAATTTGAATTAATCTTGATTTGAGATATCCGTGTCTAAATATTTCAACTACATTCTAACTTAATCATTAACAAGTATATTATTCATTAAGTAAGGCTCATTAAGTAAGGAGCACACCCCGATTAATTGGGTATAAAATGTGACCTAGTCATCCAAATATTTGCTTACAATCCGTCGTATTGCTCAATGTACCAATTTTATGAACCGTTTTCGAATACATTGTGAATGTGAAAATTTAATTGCAAAATGGGTATATCAATCCTTAAGTCATGTAGCATACCTCGATTGATAGGGTATAAAATATGACCTAGTCATCTAAATATATGCTTACGGTCCGTCATAATTTTCAATGTGCCAATTTACGAATTGGTCTCGAATATTGTGAGCGCGAAAATTAAAAAGAAAAGAAGAGAAGAGGAGCTTTCTTCAGAAAATAAGTAAGTTCGCTGCAGGTGGGTTGGGCTGGTCTGGGCCTGTGCATTCCCACATGCAGTAATGCTTTTCCTCTCTCGTCTAAATAAAAACATAACGACAAACTCTTTCTTACGCACAGGGAGACTCTAACTCGTAAGGGATTAATCCTCCTCCTCCTAAGGAGTACTTTTCTCTTACTTTTGACTTATTTCACTTGAATGGGTTTTATCTAGGGAAAATATTACCAAAAACTTCAAATTTTGCCCAAAGTGACAAATTTATCCCAAACTATTTTTGTGACATGAAAAATCCCAAATTTTACAAACTGTGATACATTTACCCAATTAAGGGCATTTTTGTCTTATTCTTTCTATTTTTATTTTTTTCTTCTTCTCTCTGCCAGCAGGGAAGCCGACGTCGGGCGAGGACCTCCCTCGCCAAACCCTAGCCTCCTGACGCCACGAGGGCCGCCCTCGCCAGACGCTGGCTTCCCTTCGCCATGGCCGACGGAGGGAAAAAACAACAAAAAGAACAAAAAAAGAAAGTTTTTAAAAGTAAAAATGCCAAAATGCTCCTATAATTTAAGGTAAATGTGTTACACAAATGAAAGTTCATGATTTTTTGTGTCACAAAAAAAAGTTTGCGATAAATGTGTCACGGTTAGCAATTTTCAGGGTTTTTCATATCACAAAAAAAAAATTGGGATAAATTTGTTATTTTAGGTAAAGTTTAGGGTTTTTGATGGTTTTTTCCTTTTATCTATTGATTTTTAAAGTATTTTCTCCAAAATTTTTCAATATTTTCACTTAATATTACACGAACACTGTTGGTCACATACAAAATTTTCCTATACAATATAATGGCGATTTCGAACCGCTATCAAGTCCATACATCTTAATTAAATTCTTACCAAAATTCTGCCTCCGCTTTGCTCAAAGCTAGGGTTATTCATACGAAATAGGATACAATTTAACGGATAACTCATCCCGAAACGCACATTAGGATTGTACACAACTGGAAGTAGTTTGTCCCAGTGCAATAATGCACGGGGACGCTACTTGTACATAAAGACAATCGTTCAAGTTGCATCAATCCAAGCGCAGACACCGAGCAGGATTCGGCAACGTAAACCCAGAAGCAGCGCGTTTGAACACCGAAAGCAAAATCTCAGGCCGATTCTCAAAGTCCTTTTCAAACGAACGAATACTTTGACAAAAACACCAATTATTTTTGGCCCCGATCCACGCGGACAAGAAATGAAAGGGATTTCTCGATCGATTTGCTGTCGCCGATCGCTTGACCAGCACTTGCACGGGACGTCCATTCTCGAGTTTTTTTCTTTTCTTTTCCCAAGAGGGTAAAGGACGGGAAACGCATGACGTGTTTCGGATAGACTGTTTCGCAAGTTGCCAAGTGGGTTCGTCGTTGCCCTAAAGATTGTCAACGTTAGAAGATGTTTCGTGAAGTCGGGAAAAGACGGAATCGATCGCGATTTGGAGAATTTATTTCCGAATCTGACGGTTATAGTCGATGCTGAGAATGATGTTAGATGGATCAATATGATTTCTCAGACTCTTGATGAACTTGGGTTTGAATATTGCTCGTTTATACTAGTACACAATTTGTCACCTCGCTATTTAAACAATTTTTGTACCCCAATTGATTTCCTAGCGATTGGCTGATTAAGTATGTATTATTATTGGAAGTAAGTCCATTTATACCATGGTTTTCAAATGTCCTCATGTTGATTATGAAGAGTTCAATAGAGATTAATTTATCGTAATCTAATGATAAAATATTACACTGGGGATATCTTAGTTAGAAATCGGTATTTCTCTAAAGCGATGAAGCCAATCACGTTGCCAACTTGTACTTTCCTTCCCTTGTTTGATACGTTGCGGGACACTATAATAACAGAAAGAAGCTAATCAAATTGGGAAAAAAAGATTCAACAATGGAAAAGGCTTCAATGGAGTAATCGATGGTTCTAGGGAAATTGATTGGGCACAACTTTTACGACTTGACACGTTATTATCCACTATACTTCACGCTCCTAAATCTTGATACGGTGCAGAAAAAAGAGTAGATGAGATGATTAGACAAGCACTTGGGGGATTTTCAATTATTATTATGAATATGTCCACGAATTATCATGACATATGCAGTTAGAAAGCCACGCATTACAGCCAATCGGACCCGACATTGTTGCTGCCGATCCCTGTTTCACTGTCCTCGTTGCGTGTAACGATTCTATTTTTCCTTATCCGCTCTGTACTATTTCCCACGATTTTATTCATAAGCGGGCGGCTACCCGGCGAAGAAAAAAAAGAAAAAGTCCCGACGAGCGATCTTATTCACAATTGATTTAACAGTTGGTGAGAGAGCAGACGATTACCCTCGAATTTTATCATCACTTTCTCTTCCATTCATTCCCTTTTGCCTATGCATGCACCACACATATACCTTTTTTTTTTGCTAAGAAACGAAAATTACATTATTACTTCCCTAATAGAACATGATCCTATCTAATCTCTTGCTTAAGAAGGAAGAGTAACAGCTGACTGGGTCAATTTCTTGCTTCTTTTCGTCTTTGATTAGGGCTTTGTTTGTCTTGGACTTAGAAGTAAAAGAAGAATGATAGAGATATTTAGGTTAGGTTATAAAAAGGTGTGACAAGATTACTACGGGATAGGATATGGTGACATATTTCAAATTAGACATCATATTTGTGTCATAACAAAAGTAGTTCAAGGTGATGATAAAAGCATTCTTTTTAATTGAAATACATGTGAAAATATGTCAAGTCATGTCAATTTTAAATACTTGTATCATGTCAAGAATTTTTGTTTATCTAAATATCCGATTAATTACTCGAAGTGAAAGTATTTGATTAGTTAGTACATCTTATAACCATTAATGGTAATTGCTCAACGAGTGATACATAACACCACATATCTCATATAAGATGGAAACTATGTTGTGATTTGATACTAAAGTAAAACTTCAACCTTACCGCAAGAGTATTCCATTTAAAGGCTTGACCTCCATTAATCAAATTGAGTTGTTATAGATGGTATTAGAACATGAGCTTAATTATTATTCGGGAATAGGCCATATAGTACCTAATTTAACGAATTTTGAAAATTGATATCGGGACGAGAGAGCTCAGGCAAGATGCGACCTTTAATATTTATGAAGAATGATAAAGGGGTACAAGAGGGAGAATTACCAAAAAAGTCCTAAACCTATTGTAATTGTGCCAATTTAGTCATAAACTTTTTTTTTGGCCAATTTAGTCCTAAACCTTTTACAATTATGCCAATTCAATCCATCCGGCCAAAAATTGGCCGGCTAGGACTGACGTGGACGTCGGCTAGTCCAGTGAACGCTGACATGGCATTTTTAAATATATATATTTCGAATTTTTAAATATTTTTTTGAATTTTTGAATTTTTTTTTTTCCCATCTTCTCTTCTCCTGGCCGGCCAGAGGCGAGGGCCGACGAGGTCAACCTCGCCAGCCACTAGTGAGGGCGAGGCCCCGCTAGATCCGGCGAGCTCGTGTGCGTGCCAATGAACACCACGCATTTGTTCCTCATAGTCCCTAGCTGATTCCTTGCGGCCGCGATGGGAGGATGAGCCACTGCGTCCTCGACTTCGAGATGGACAACAACTACTCCCTCCCTCCCTTCCCCCGCCCCCGCAAGCTCAACGTGTATGTATCTCTCGCGCGTGTCTCCTGTTTGTTTTCCCTCTCTTCTTTTCTCTGGATCGTCGCCGGAATCCGGCGCCGCGGGAAATGCTGGTTTTTGTTGATTCTATTCCAGGGCCGTGGCTGCGATTAGGGCTAGCGATGAGATCGTGGAGCTGCTGTGGTAGAACGGCCCCGTGGTTATGCAAAGCTAGTGATTGGTCAAGAAATCAGAGCCCTCGAGCTACCATCGCCAGATTTGGCGAGGAGCCTCGCCGGCCATTGGCGAGGTCGACCCTTGCCTTGGCTAGGCAAGGCCCTGCTGGATCTGGCGGGGCCTTGCCCTCGCTAGTGGCCGACGAGGTTGACCTCGCCGGCCGGCCAGGGGAAGAGAAGATGGGAAAAAAAAAAGAAAAAAAAAAGAATTCATAAATTCGAAAAAAAAATTTAAAAATTCGAAAAAAATATATATTTAAAAATGCCACGTTAGCGTTCACCGGACAGCCAATGTCCACGTTAGCACTGGCCGGCCAATTTTGGCCGAATGGACTGAATTTGTACAATCGTAAAAGATTTAGGACTAAATTGGCAAAAAAAAAACAAAAAAAGTTTAGGACTGAATTGACACAATTGCATTAGGTTTAAGACTTTTTTGGTAATTCTCCCGGTACAAGATGACCAAATCACACATGGAGAAGTTGAGATGGGAGATATAAGTTTAGGACACCACCCCCCAAAGCTACCACTTCAATCCTCATATCACTGTATAAGATTACGTGCCACAATCTTCATCAGAGACCATTAATTTCGGTCGTGTTTATGGAGGCGAGTACGATTGAGCTGTAGTATTAGATTAGGCTTCAAAATCTTATGGAGCTAAGATCAGCATCTTCACGCCACCACCTTTTCTGGCAGCTGCTCATTATTGGCCGACACAGTAGGTCGGACCGTCCGTTTTTTGGGGAAAATGAATGGCCGAATCTTTAGGATATCACCTACCATGTATTAACTGTTGAGGACGATAAAGGTCCGAAATGCAAGAAAACGATAACGTTCATGTGCCAATTCTGAGAAACATTATATCTGACAGATACTTACTTCTTGTTGGCAACCGATCATCTTCAGATGTTACGGTAGAATGGATGTGAAGGAGCCCGGATGTCTGCGGACTTTTCGTTGTATACCGCGTCTTCAATGAGATTCTAGATTTTTTATGCTTGGTTGTCTTCAAGGAGATGCCAGATTAAAACAAATTAACTTCAATCAATCACCATCTTTCGTATTCTTCAATGGTACATATGAGAGCGTCTCGGTATTGACTGCCGGACATTGTTTCTAGAATCCTATATTCTAAAATAATGTATCGTTCACAAGGGTTATATGGACGCCTGACATGTTTGTGTCGCATGCCCTAGACTATAACTTGCATGAACTTTGAAACAGACCCTCCCTGAAATCTAGCTGTCTGATTATTAAACGTCATAAAACCCCATAAGGAAGTTTTTTTTTTGGTGAAAGATAATTAATATATTGAAAAGGAATGAGTGAACAAATAAAAGAAAATAAGAAAATAAAAAAGATGATCACATGGTATTTTGGTTCTTGACAGTACGATAGTCGTGCAATCTTGTGTAATTCCGTTCTTTAACGTGAGGGAAGTTTGCTATCCAACCGGGTGCATGGAGAGATTATCATCGCTCTGCGAAAAGTATGATTGATCTGGTGAAAACAGCGACGAACATGCATAAATCAGGGGACGCTACTGAAAACTAGGATTAGTTTATCATAACCTGCGAAAGGGAGTCAAAGGAATGAATCTTTACCAACTTTCGTGATCTACAGGTTTGCTTGTTTGAATACAAAATTGTTTACACCGGTCGCCATTATAATAATAATTTGACCCGGCGAGTCGCGTTTTTCAAAGCGGTCATTTTCTTGGTTAATTCATATGTCCGACAAGCAAACATGAACTGTAGAGGCCCGGGCTTCTCTAGAAGATCCAAGTATCTTCATCTTCTAGAGCATTTGTATTAACACGCAATTGGATTATTTAAATCATTCGATTTGGACATATAAACAAAAGGCATGAATTAGGATTGCATGCAAGTGATGAGGGTGTGAGATTTTGTGAGGCCACTATCAATTTTTTTAAAAATTTAAACTATTAGATTGATACATGAGTTTAATGTTTAAATATTATAACACTTAGTTTGATATTTTTGTGAGACCACCACCCTCACATTTAGTTTAGTCTTTTTGCCTAATACTAATTGTGGAAATATTTCATTTAGGAGGCAAATAAGAGTTTGAAAAGATTCGAACTCAAGATCTCTTGTTATAATGGCATGCGAGATTTTATAAAGCTTTTAAAATAGTCAAATTTTCACATTCTGCAAAATTTTACACGATATCAACTATATTAGAACCTCAAGTAATGAGGGACAAACTCAGCGGCACATGGAAATTTTTTACCATAACACTTGAAATTTGACTGATGGGGGTTGATGCACGTTTATGAAAGGGATAATATTGAATTTGATAATATGAGAAATCCTGTAGTATCATTATCAACTGTTCAAAACATTTAAGTTGTTAAATAAAAATGCGATTTAATATTTATATATATATTTCAATAGGTAGATCTATAAAATAAAACCGTCACGCCTAGAGTTGAGCTATGCAGCTCCTATCCCGAGTGAAGACTGAGATTGGATTGCCGCGAGGGGGGCCTCCAAAGTTTGTCGACGAGACTCTCATCGTGAGGTCGAACGTGACCCGTTCATTTAATGCCCGTTCACATCATGCGTCGCTTTCTCACACGACAATGACCCGGATCTCCAGCCATCGCCCACGCCCACATCTTCAAAGAAGGATCACGAGCCATGACAAAAGACCTCTCAGAGAAAACTGCTACGTCGTCGTTGTATGTGGGACACATGCACATCGTCGCGAACCCCACCACCTTTCGTCTCGGGCCCATGGCTCGCGAGAAACTTTCTTTTGGGTATGTGGATAAAGATTATACGCTCTATTTCATGTGCATGACCTCAGTCCACACGTACTTAATCGAGACAAAAGAAATCCCACATTGTACCTTGACTTTAAAGCATTCGCAGCAATCGCGTACACACTCGATTTTCAAGAAGTTACGAAGTTATCATGTAAACTTTCCCTTTTTCCATTCCATCCATCAAATCTACAGTTGCCTCTGAAGCTTTATTATTGCGTACATACCGAAAACTTCACATGAAAAGCCAAAAGAAAAAAGACATAGGAGAAACGAAGTACGTATTCATAATAAGGCCACCACTTTTTGGCCAGCTTCGACGGCTAAGCACGGCTTCCGACGCTCACGGAAGGCGAAACGAGCGCGAGCAACTCCTTGTCCTGCTCGAACTTGGCCATGTCATCCTCCTTGAGGTTGACCCAGGCCTCGATGCCGTCGCCGGACTTGGTGTCCATGAAGACGATCAGGTTCTTGAAAGTGAGGCTCGCTGAGCCGACCCAGGCAGGCTTTCCCCACCCGAAGTCCGCCTCGTACATCGGGAACCGGCACAGGCTTGTGAAGCTGAAAGACACCACCTCGCCATGCGAGATCCTTGACGACCGCTCCTTCAGCCAGTTCAGGTGGCCCTGCCCGTCCTGGAGCTTCCTAACGTACTCGACATTCACCTGCTTGATTGCGTCCCTTACCTGTGCAATGGCCGATTGAGAATTTTCTGCTTGAGAAATGCTAGTCTTTTTTTGACATGCGAAGTATAACGTTATTACTTGATTTTTTCCACCTAGTACTATTTTGCTATAACAATTTTATAATAATACCAGGTTTACTTAAGATTGATCTACAAAAATAGTGTATTTCAAGGTACGTGTCACGGTGTCAACCTGCAAAACGACTATTAAATAGGTGAATTATATTCAACAACGAATGGTCGGAAATATTATTTAGTAAGTCAATTCAATTCCAAAGATCGGTCATGCTAAACCTAATTTTTCTCTTTTGTAAACCATTCTTAATAAAAGGACAGAGAGCCATAGGGGCCCTCAGTCTACCAGTCCTTCTCACCTGATCGACTATCTTGTAGCCTCCATCGGTGCCGGCATCCACAGTTGGCACCGTGATCGCCAGCCTACTGATGTTGCCAAAGTGGCGCTCTGATATCGGTGGTTCTGTCCTCGTCCGAAGATTCACAGCGTGGAGCAGAGTGTAGATCTTGTCTCCTCTGGCTTCAATTGGCTGCGTGCTCGCCATGTAGCGGCTCCAGAGGAAGGACGACAGGGCCTCAACACGGGTTGGGCGACGGTGAGGGTGGTCAGCCACATCTGCGACTTTGTTCAGGTTGATGAACTTCTCGCGAAGCGAGGCGATGGTGGCAGCGTCAAAGACGAAGCGCCTGGTAGAGATGTTGTCCTTGACGATGCCAGTGGACGGCTGGAAGCCAGAAATGTCAATCGGAGGGAAGAGCTCAGAGGAGCTGAAGCAGGGATCGATGATGCCAGGGTCCACACGGGCGGCGGAAGCCCAGGCGTTGATGAAGGTGAAGAAGGAGAGGGCGTCGGCGACCTTGTGGGACATCAAGAGGGTGAGGGCTAAGCCACCGCACTCGAAGAAGTTGACCTGTGTCAAGAACGTAAATATTGTAAGTGGGTGAAGATGTTGCATGTTCAGATAGTAAAGGATATAAAGTTGCATGTAAGTTTGCACCTGAGAGATTACGGGAAAATAGGTTATCGCCCTTTTTTGCAAAATCGTCGGTCAATATAATCATTTTCGTTAACGGATATCCAAAAACTTTATATTTTCGTTGTGTTTAAAAAAATCGAGTAGAGTGCATCAAAAGAAATAGTTAAACATAGGCGGACATGAATTCATAGTTATCTCCATTTACCTCATCGGCCATATTTATATAAGTAAATATATTCCAAGAAAGGATGTATATATGTGCATGCAAAAATATATCGGATTTGCACCAGACCATAAATAACGATGTATCGATAGAGGCTAGCAGGGACCATTACCCTCCTGATAAATTGGTGCATGATGCAGGTTAATATACGAAATTTCATAGAAAATTTCTGTATCTCACGCATTCTCGAGGTAGGTATGTCAAAAGTTTGGTTTATGCAGTTACCCGTGGTGTATTACAATTTAATGTGAAATACTAACTAATGTTCTCTTATCTAAATTGAAGGCAAAATAACTAACGAGGCTTGCAAGTATGTATCAACCAAGTGAGTGAAAAACGATCTAGATATCTATTTCTTTTTTTTTAGCTTGACGAAAATATAGAATCTGGAAAAAATATACCTGAACAGCCACAGCTAAGTCCTGCACGTTGTCGAGTTCAAATGGCAAGAACCTGTTCATCACCCGAGGTTCCGGGTTCTCGAGGATATCCGAGAGCTTGCACCTGACCCGAGCCTCCACATACAAAGCACCCTCGTCATTGCAGTCGACGTAGAGGTTGTCCCTGACCCGACCGGCGAGAGGGTAGAACTTGGCCAGGGCCTCGGCCAGCGACCGCTTGATGCGGCTGCGTTTCTCATCGAGCGACGTGCTGTTGTCCCTCGGGAAGAAAAGGACCAAGGGCATGAACACGGGGACCTGTATCTGGTCGAGGAAGGAGAGCTTGTAACGGAGGAGATGGTCCGGAGTCGGAGATGAGGGCTTGATGGTGTCTCTCGAGACGACTTCGACTTCGACCTCGGCCATGGTCATGGTCTTCTCTTCGCGGTTTCAAGCTCCTGGAGACTGAGTATCGATGCGTCGAACAAGAGCTTAAGCTTGAGGAAGAAAGAAGATGTGGTGCTGTTTAACTTACAACCAGCCGTCGCAATGCAGGGTGGATTTATATAGGTGGGATGGCGGAGAAAAGTCAAGGGGGAAAGGTAGGGTTTTGTTCTACGTGTTTTATAATTCGAATGATTTTGGGAAAGAAAGGTATGCGCGTATGCTCTGAAAGATATGTTAGCCAATTCGATTGAACTAATCGGCTTTTGTTCAGCTTCAGTGCTTAAACAGTATATTGTCACTGTTCATTTGAACTTCCGCTCTTCCATTTCTCGTCTACCTTCTTTTCCCGTCGACTTAATTAGTTTAGATTATTTCTCTTTTTTTCTTCTAGAGGGATGGTGGGGGCACGCGGGATGAGCGGGTGTGATGCTGACGTGGCTCAATGTGAATGGCAGGGAGGCTATGTGCAGTGGAAAGTTTTGAATTGTTGACCAAATCAACCGCGAGTACAAGTTGCCAGCTGGAAAAAAGCGGGCGATGATAGGAAAATCCATGATCGGAAGAAAGTACACGGTAAAAACTTGAACAAATATTTAAGACTATATTAATAATATTAAAAAATTTGGGATTGAATTGGTACTATTGGGATACAAGGATTGCCTATCACAACTCTCTTTTTTGTGCTTTCAATTAACATGAAAAAGGTACACGCTATGCTGTCATAGTAGTTTAATAATAAATAATTTACGGAAACTTATCTCGCGAGATTGGACTAATTGTCGTTTCATCACGTCGTTATCGGTATTTATTGAATATGTGGATATGTCAACTGTCTTTATCTTCTTAGGGAATGGATTGTCAACTTCTTGGGAAACAAGAAAGGAGTTAGTCAACTTACCTAATTTCATTTAAAAGAATATGCAGATGCAGTGAAATGAGTATTCAAAACCTTAATTAGATTGCATAATTAAAAAAAAATGTTTTATTGTGTTGGGTATATTGTATTAGGCAAAAGGAATCTCTTCTCTTTGCAACAAAAATACTTTTATCCAAATTTCAGCAACACCCAGCAAATACGTGAAAACAAATGAATTTCCACAAAATCTAATAAATATTTTTTGGAATTATATTAAGACTCCGTTTGTTTCGCGAAAATTAAATTATTCAAAAAAAATTTCAAAAATAATTGCTTATGTTACTTACAAAGATGAATAAACGAGAAATATTTTCATCATTCACAAAAATTTTTAAACATAAATTATCATTGATAATGAAAATAATTTTTTTTAACTAAATTCAAATCATTTATTTTTTGCGAAACAAACATAGCCTAAATGTAATGTGTTCTTACTTGATTTGCGAGTGATTAACCACACACATGGGCACTGTCCCTGCACGACGGAATAATTAGCCAATTCTTCTTCCGAAGTTATTACTAATGCTTCAATTGTTTAGCAACATAGATGCGCCACCTTATTAAAATTTGTATTGCCTTTATATTTTATATACAACCTAGTCTCGCCACTTGAAATTTGAGATACTTGGAATAATCGTAGAATTTCGGGATGTGGATTGGAGCACATAACACCAATTTCCACCTCTCGACTTAGAACTAGAAACGATCACAAAAGATTGCTCAAGTGATGAGTATGTTTGTCCTCTCACTCAGAACTTATGTTCAAATCACCACACTTGTGCACTTTCTTGAGGGCATCTCCAAGAGCATAGATTTAAATATCTCTGATATTACCCAGGTTAAGTTGGATAGAAAATAATCATTGTCAATAAAAATTAGATGGATAGAGCTTTGCCTGCCTAATAATATTTTTAAAAAAAACCATAATTGCTGAAAATTTTAAATTATTATAATTCCCAACTTTTATACATAATTGGCCTGTCCTCATCAATGAGGCAAAATTAGTTATGAAATCTAAAATCAATTAAATTACTACTCCTCGTAAGAGAGAGAGAGAGAGAGAGAGAGAGAGAGAGAGAGAGAACTTTAATTAACTCGAGTTGAATCTAAATTTCCAATCAAGTACTTCCTCATTAAAGTCATGCTTATTAAGCAATGCTAATCTGAGTTGGCTGGTTCGGTAGGCAAAAATGAGTTTAGCCCTGGAAAAAAAAAAGGTTCAAGACCTGCACTCATAAATGCGGGGACAACGACGGTTTCTGGAGGTCATGCGTTAGATATCTTTAACATCATGAACAGGGCAGAGCGGCGATGAATTCAACCATTAGAACAAGTCTAACCATAAGTCAATGTGAAACCGACCCAGAACCAGAAGCGTATCATCCATTAATTTTGGAAATTTGCTCGAGACCTTGCGTTTCTTTTCTTTTTTTTTTTGTATTGCGTAAAACGAGCTAGAAAAGCTCCATCGTTCGGGTGCACCCAGCTTCCTTCCCCTTCCTTTCTATCTTGTTAGTGGCTTCAACACGTTTTTATAATTTTCATGTTTTATACCTTTCGTGTCGTTGTGCGGCAAAGTCCAAGGGACGAGGGGATCGTCGATTTTGACTCCACGGATATGGAATTTGGCTGTTCGCCAAGGATGTCCAGATTCAGCAATGGGTGCTCGTATTTTCACATCTTTAGTAGTGTCCTAAAATGAAGTCGTTGGATGATAAGATGGCGCGGAAAAAGTAGGAAGAAGTCAGTGCGAGAACGAGCATGTCACTCGCTTTCGTCGTACCTGTTGGGGGATCGTTCGATGGACTCATCGCAACGAAAGCTAGGAGCGAGTTGAGTTATATTGGGTTTCCGACCCTTCGTACGTGCCTGAAATTGTACTTCAAATTTAATCCATCCATGGACCCGCAACATGAATGCTGATATTTTCAGTTGAAGAAGGTCACCGAAAAAACATTCAAGTTCGAGCCCATTAGCATTGGAGGATTTGTGTTTTCTTTTAAAAGATTGAACTGATATATTATGGATCAACATAATACACTAATTGCTCTACATGACATCATACTATATTCTCATTTGGAATTTATTCGCCCAACATCGTCACACAAACATCTATACCTTATAAATTCTTGTAAATAGTAAAAAATCAAAGGATCAGGCAATGGCGAAATTTATGTGGTTAAGTGTGTTATACAAGCTAAATTGCATTAGATGGCCATATTTACTGAACTTCATTAGATATTGCCGTCAAGATACAATATATGTATAACATACCGCGCATGGGACATTTGATCTATAACCTTAATCTGTTCGTAGACCTTCACATGTGCCATGTTCTCCATTAAATTCATCATTATAATCATGCTTATTAAGCAATGATCAGCCCTAAAGAAAACGTTCAAATCTAGGTGAATATGGTTATGTTTGGTTGAGTGTTTAGGGAAATGTAAAGGACTTTAAATTAAAGAGTTTTTTTCGAAAATTTAAATAGTGTTTGGTAAAATGTAATTCAAAAGTGCATTGGAAAGTAATTTTGATTAAAACACTATTTAGAATGTAAAGGATTTTTACTAATTAAAAAAAAAAAAAAACCAAACCAATTGGGGTGAGGCTCGACGGCGGTCCATTGAGCCGTCCCCGATGTCGTGTGAAGCAACGGCATAAATGGAATTTTGAAATTTTTTCGAGGGCATAATTGGAAAAAAAAAATGTATCAGCATTTAGGAAATACTCAAAGTCCAAAACCCTCATGGACTTGTCTTAGATTAAGAGACTTTAGAGAGTTTCGGAAATGCAATTACATATTCAAAAAGCTCTCCAAAAAATCTGTCAAAACGCCTTCAGAGCCCTAAAGGGTTTTGACAAAGTCTCGCCGAACGCCGCCCGCATCTCTGTACAACATTTGCGCTCATAAATGCACAGACAATGAGTGTTTCAAGGAGTCAATGGGGCTCGCGTTAGATATCTTTAACATCGAAATGATTGAACCAACGATGATGACCACCATTAGAACAAGTCCCACTCAATAAATTAATGTGAAACTGATCTTATATTTTCCTTCAATTTTGAAGATTTGCACGAGACTTTGCGTTCTTTTTTCTTTCTATTGGATCATATAAAACGAGGTAGAAAGCTCTATCGTTCAAATGCACTAGCTTCCTTCTTTTCGTTTTAATTCCGTTAGTGGCTTCAACACGTTTTTTTGCTAATTTATGGATTTTCCATGTTGAATGGCAAAATCCAAGGGAACGAAAATCGTTGACTTCGATTACGTGGAGATAGGATTTGGCTGTTTCGCCGACTTGTACATTCATTTCAAAAGAAATGTGTACAGCCGTACAGGAGGTCCAAATTCAGCAACATGTGCTCCTATCTTCACGTCTAATCCCGCAAACAATTGTTTAAAATGTTCTAAACATATTACACTTTTGTTAATTCAGCTTTAAATTTTTTAATTGTACCAATTAAGTTCGTGTTTTGCTAATTGAGTACGCCAGCCGTGTGATGTGGATAACTTTTAAAAATATATTCTCATCTAGTTGTCATATTTTTCATTTCTAGAATGTGCAGAAATAAAATCACTGTCAATTTGATGAGGTTATCACTTCGAAGGTTATTCTTCTGTCCGTTCAACTCGAATTATCATGTCAAAGTTGTTGAACTAAATTTGAATATCATATTTTGATTTCATTTGGCACTGTCCATTAAATGAAAAAAAGGGAGTTTGTGCAATTTCAGCTACAAAGTTATTACAAAGGTCATGGCAAATAGACTCAAACCTTGGCTCCCATTCATCATATCCTCGGAACAAAGTGCATTTGTCGGGGGCCGGCAAATACAAGACAATATATTTATTGTCCAAGAAGTCCTACGTCAACTACGGGGTAGAAAGAGACGCAGAAAATTCCAAGCTGTGTTGAAGCTAGACATGCAGAAAGCTTACGATAAAGTTGAGTAGGACTTTTTATATGATTGTATGAAGAAAATGGGTTTTAGCGAGAAATGGGTGAATATGGTCAAATTTTGTATCTCTTCAGCCCAATTTCGTGTGTTAATTAATGGCGAAACGAGGGAATCTTTCACTCCAACTAGAGGTATTAGACAAGGGGATCCTCTCTCACCTTATTTGTTCATTATTTTGGCCAATGTTCTCTCCCATATGGTGCATAATGCTATTATGGATGGAACCTTAAAGGGCATCAAACTAAATCCACACTGCCCTATCTTATCCCACATATTCTTTGTGGATGATGCCATCTTCTTCTTGGATGGAACTATTAGGGAATCTTAGAATCTTGCCAATATTCTGAATTGTTATTGTTTTGCATATGGTTAGTCGATCAACCTTAACAAATCCGGAGTGTTTCTTGGGGCCAGCTATCCACAGGATTTGAAACGAAATATTGCAACTGAACTGAGGGTTCCTATCCTAGAAAAAACTGGGAAATATTTAGGGATACCATCCAATTGGGGCCAAACGAAAAAACATATGTTAGATTGGATCATGGCACGGGTGGACAGAAAACTGGAGGGATGGAAATAGCAATTAATATCGAAGGCAGAGAGGTGTTAATTAAAATGGTTGTTTAGGCATTACCCCAATATGCCACGAATATCTTTAAAATACCTCTATTTATTTGCCGAGCGATTGAAAGAAAAATCTCAGCCTTCTGGTGGAAGCATAATGCACAACAAAAATGTATTCACCGGAAGAGTTGGGATGTTTTGAAGAAGAGGAAGGAACAAGGAGGAATGAGGTTTAAAGATTTAGTGGAATTGAACAAAAGCTATGTTGGGAAAACAAGTCTGGAGATTAGAGAAAGCTCCCGAGGCCTTGTGGAGCAGGATTTTTAAGGGCCTATACTTCCCTAATGGTAATCTATGGACTGCTACAAAAGGAGCCAGACCATCTTGGGGTTGGTAGAGTCTTTTAATTGGCCGTTATGTCCTACAACCTGATCTGAAATGGGAGGTTGGGGACGGAAAATCTATCAACTTGAGAGATGATCGTTGGCGTCAGGCAGAATTGGTGGACCGGCAAACCGAGATGATCTTAAGCTAGTGGCAGAGATTATTAATCCAACTACGCGTGCATGGAATAATCAACTTATCACAGAGCTTTTTGACAGCAACATCTCGACGGAAATTTAGGCAACTACACTCAACATATTTACCAGACCTGATCGTCTAATATGGACATGACATAATTCGGGGGATTATAAAATCAAAAGCGGATATCATAAACTACGAGCAACCAACACCAACATCACAAAAAACCATGCATCCTCATCATATCAGGTACCGAAACAACTTTGGACAGAAATCTGGCATCTATAGACGACCCCCAGAATCAGGCACTTCATGTGGAGTTTATGTAACGAAGGTCTCCCTACAAGAGTCAACTTATATCGGAGAAAAATCATACCTGAGCCGACATGCCCATTACGTCACCAATTTCCAGAGTCCTCCGAACATCTCTTCTGGCTCTGTCTGTGGACAAGAGAAATATGGCAGAACTATTATACTGACATAGATGTTTCCCCAACCTTTATAACAAGAACAAACTGATGGGTAAGCGAATACCTTCGGTCTGGCATCTCGGCAAGCCAAAAAGCGATTTTTGTGACCACCCTTTGGCTAATCTGGAAAGCCCGCAATGCTCTGATCTTTCAAGGCCGGAAAAAAAAAACACAAGCACAGATCATCAACGAAGCCCTTCTCTCCCAGCAACTCTACGAGAAGTGGAACCCACGGAAAAAAGCGACGATCTTTGAACAGAATACTTAGGTGCCTCCAAATCCGGGTGCCTTGAAGATAAACGTCGATTGCTCTTGGTAGGACGAGAACTCGAAGGGATCCATCGCCGGAATATGTAGAGGAGAGGATGGCGCGTGTGTTGCAGGCTTCGCGCAGAAAATCCGAGCTCAATCGGCTCACATGGGAGAAACCCTAGCTGTTCAACAGGCGCTAGATTGGCTGAGGAGAAACCGAACTGTTCTAATAGAAACCTCTTTAGGCGCATGAATTGATTTGCCTGTCTCTCCCGTGTGCATCTCTAGCGATTGTCTCCCAGTCGTAGATTCCATCTTGGGTCGAAATGAAGTATCTTGGGCTCTCACCTGGTTGTCCTGAACTGCAGAGAAATGTTAGCCGAAATGAAGAATGTCTCCTTGCGATATGAACCACGCCAATCAAACCGAGCTGCCGATTGGATTGCCAAATCTCACAATATAGGTTCTCTTCCGAGTAATTGGGTATCCCATCCCCCACACGAACTTTATCTTATCTTATGTTTGGACTTTCGTACTAGTTGTAATCCACCATCTTAGTATTAATCAATGAAGTGTTTTCGACCAAAAAAAAAAAAAAAATAAAGAAGGAAGAAAAATAGGAAGGAGCAACAATATTGGGGAGCCAACATAAAATTTAGAGAAGAAAATCAAACAACAAATCGTAGATATACAAATCTTCTTCGACATAGGGTTCGTTTATTTCGTGGAAAATAATTTTCGAGAAAACGTTGTTCGGATTTTCCGGCATTCCTTTCACTGAAAATGAATTCCTTGAGGAAAATGTTTTCCATCAAAGGAAAAAAAAAAAGTCTTTTAAAATAGGGGAAAATGTTTTCCACTTTTGAAAAGTGGAAAACATTTTCCTCACTTGATCTTTTTTATCTCACACCTCTATAAATCCTGAATTCCTCATTCCCTTTCTTTTTCTTATTTTCTTTTTTTCTTTCAAATTATTTTTTATTTTTATTTTTCTTTTTTTAATTCGAATTATTTTTAATTTCCTTTTTCTTTCCTTTTCCTTTTTTTCCCCATCTTCTTCTTTCTTGGCTAGTCGTCGGACCAAGTGAACCTCAAGCTCGTCGATCTCAAACTCGCGCTAGTCGATCTGGTGAGTCTCGAGCTTGACGCTCGCATTCGCCAATCTGGGGAGCGGAAAATATTTTCATTACTGAACACCAGAAAATTTTTTCCGAAACATTTTCAGGTTTTAGCCAAACACCAGAAAGTATTGTCATTTTCTTGGAAAATGACTTCTGGGAAAATATTTTCTGGAAATGGCTCATTTTCCACGAAACGAATGGACCGTAGTTGGGGAATTCAACTTGGCAGCCAACCAGTGATCGGGAAAGATTACCAGATTTCTATCTATATATTATTAAAGTCAACGGATCGCGTTAATGCAATAAATTCTTCTCTATAAGAAAAGAAAAACTTTGTAAAACTTGAATCCATCGGTGTTTTTATCATTCGTCACTAGTTAATTCTCACGGGCACTTGGAAACAGGAGAATGTCTTCGAGTTGAAGTACTTATCCTCTAGTATAAGCATTTTCTTAAAAGTAATTGTTAAACATTTTGATTAAAAAATAAAAAAGGTTTGTCATTTTCAACAATAAGCATCGATCCAGTTCAACTCGGGATATGAACCGAATTGACAAAGGCCGGTTCTGGAAAGAACCAGTTCAGCTCGTGAAACTCTTTTGATTAACTAACCGAATCAATGAGAGGGTCTAGAAAATTGAACTTTTATGAGATTTGTTTGATTGATTAACCAAATACAAGGAAATTATTTGCAATATGGGCATCACTCTCACAAATAAAAACTCTTTAGGCTACATCTAAGCTTGTCAGACGGGTGGGGTGGTCGGGTTTGGGTTGATCGAAATTATTCTAACCCAAGTTGACCCATTCAATCCATATGGCCTATGTTTATACAATATAATTTTTGGCAACTTCAACTTAATTCAAGTTCCAATTCTTAGTAAATTTCTCTCATTAAATTGTTGTCTCCGAAGAATAGGTGATTTCATAGATTGACTGGCTGAGTTGGTGAGGGGAGCTCAGGTGCTTGGCTTTTTGTGGCACATGAGCAACATAGAGACATTGGTGAGCGTCCCACTAACGGATAAGAACACCTTGGTGGACATGTTTGGCGAGGGGTTATGGAATGGGGTGGAAAGCTGGTGGTGAGGTAAAAAGTGGCAAATCTGGCCTAGCTAACGAGCAATACCCTCACTCCAGCGATCCAATTCGCTTCCACCTAGGTGTCAATAAATCCAGTTCGATCTGGTTCTCGAGTTTACTGGACCCAATGCTCACTCCTAGTCATCACATCGCCCCATCGCCATCATCTTAGTGTTGGTGATAATTTAGTATATATAAATATATATAAAGAAGATTAAAGTGAAAAAAATGCCAAGAAAATAAAAATCTTGGATGCTTAACAAATAGAAAAACGCCAGAGTTAAACAACCACGTTGCCGGTGGACCGGTGGTGAACTGCAGTAACTATTACCTTCGTTGCGCCGGATCTTTTTTTGATTGTCTTCTTTTCCATTATCAATTTCTCTTTCTCTTCCACCTTAACACCAAAAATTGGAGATTGAAAAAAGAAAAATACATGCAAAAAGAAAACCAATGGAAGGGCAGTCGCAAGATGCCCCTAACACAAAAAGAGAAAACCAGAAGTAGTAGTGGTGCATAAGCAGAGCCAATTGACCCTGATATTGAAGAACAACGATCTTATCTAATTGAAGTGAAAGTTGGAGATCAAGACCATTATTACTTTAGCTTTATATACACGAAATTTCTTTTATAACATTAACAAGTCCTTTAATCTCTCGTCTTTCTTTATTCCTATAATTGAGTGTTCCTGTATATTTATACTTTATATCCAATATGTATCAACATTTCGGTCATACCTGTTGATGAAGTAACTAATATAGATGGCATTCTTTTTTATTATATTAGAGAGTGTGAGGGTAAGATGATCTTAGCATTATTCTTCGGTGAAACGGGTGTAAAGTGGTTCTTTTTCGAACCCGCTAGAACCCATCATTAATTCGTCTTTCGTTACCGATATTTGAAATCTTAGGCGGGCCTATATCATGAGTTGAAACATGAGTCCGTGAGCCATCGTCACCTCTAGTTACGTTTATCGAATGTTTCATTTACATCAGGCTATATCACTTTCAAATACCACAATGACTCGGATTTCCAGCCACCGACATATTTGGATATGAAGAGGTTACAGGGTTATTCTGTATATTTTATTTTTTAGTTCCGTTTCAGAAAATCTATAGTTGCATTTCAAGCTTTATTGCTGTATTCACAGACACAAAAATTCACATGAAAAGCCAAAAAATAAATGACAAATAACCAGAAAAAACTCCCAAATTGTGTTCACTGTCACACAGATACTCGATATGTTTTTGTCACAAAAAACCCTAAATTTGCTTACTATGATACATAAACCTCCATTTTCTCCGTGTCGCAAAAAAGCTGAAATTTATATATATGTATATGACAAATATATCATCTATTTCAATTGCATCTCAAAGTAATATATTTGTTACATTGGTATAAGTTCATTTTATACGTTTAGCTTTTGATGCTCACGGAAGGCGAAACGAACGCGAGCAACTCCTTATCCTGCTCAAACTTGGCCATGTCGTCCTCCTTGAGGTGGACCCAGGCCTCAATGCCATCGCCGGACTTGGTGTCCACGAAGACGATCAGGTTCTTGAAAGTGAGGCTCGCCGAGCCGACCCAGGCGGGCTTTCCCCACCCGAAGTCTGCCTCGTAGATCGGGAACCGGCACATGCTCGTGAAACTGAACGACACCACCTCGCCCTGCGAGATCCTCGCCGACCGCTCCTTCAGCCAGTTCAGGTACCCCTCCCCGTCCCGGAGCTTCTCTATGTACTGCCTATCCACCTGCTTGATTGCTTCCCTCACCTGTGCAATGGCAGACCGAAAATTTTTCGTTTGAGAATCGAAAAATATCTTCTATTGGAATATGATCATTGAAATTTTTCGACCTAGTAATTAAGAGAATTTTCCTATGATAATTTCATGAAGAGATGTGCCAGTTTACTAAAGATTGATCAGGGAAAATATTATATTATAAGTTTTGCGTCAGGCTGCAAGTCGACTTTTAAATAGGCGGACTATATCAAGCACTGAATAGTTCGAAACATCAATTTATAAAACAATTTCGTAAACCGGTCTTAAGTTTGATGGTGCTCATCACCTGGTGGACTATCTCGTAGCCTCCGTCGGTGCCCGCGTCCTTGGTCGGCACTGCAATCGCTAACCTACTGATGTTGCCGAAGTGGTGCCCCGATATCGGTGGCTCCATCCTCGTCCGGAGATTCACGGCATGGAGGACGGTGTAGAGCTTGTCCCCTCTGGCATCGATGGGCTGTGTGCTCTCCATGTAGCGGCTCCAGAGGAAAGACGATAAAGCCTCGACTCGGGTCGGGTGGCAGCACTGGTGGTCAGCAGCGGCAGCACTGTTGAGGTTGGTGAACTGCTCACGGAGCGAGGCGATAGCAGTGGCATAAAAAACGAAGCGCCTGCTGGAGATGTTGTCCTTGACAATGCCGGTCTTCGTCTGGAAGCCGGAGAGGTTGATGGGGGGGAAGAGCTCAGACGAGTCGAAGCAGGGATCGATGATATCAGCATCGCCACGGGCAGTGGCGGCCCAGGCGTTGAGGAAGGTGAAGATGGAGAGGGCGTCGGCGACCTTGTGGGAGATCAAGAGGCCGAGGGCTAAGCCGCCACACTCGAAGAAATTGACCTGTGTCAAGAACGCAAACATCGGAAGTGGGTGAAGACGTTGCATGTTCAGATAGTAAAGAATATAAAGTTGCTACATGGTGCAATTCTTATTAAAGTTTAATCTACAAGGTTCGAGAGAAGAAACTTTCTATATCCTGCTCTCCCTGAGATAGATTCCTGCATAAATTACTGAGACATGACCGCACTTAAATGAGCTACTATGTATAGTACGAGAGAATTACCAAAAAAATCCTAAACCTATTATAATTATACGAATTTGATCTTAAAACTTTCACATTCCGGTCAATTTTGTCCATCCGGCGGGCATTGATGTAGACGTTAGCCAGCACAGATTGTTTTTGAATTTTTGTATTATTTTTTCTTTCCTTTTTCTTTTATATTGTTTCTCTTTTTCTTTTTTTTTCCTCTTCCTTCTTCCTTTGGCCGGTTGCCAAGGCGAGCTCACCCAAGAAACAAAAGAAGCATCGGTTGTGAGTCGATCGTTCCACATTAGCGCCTACAGGTCAAATTTAGCTAAATTAACTAAATTAGCACAATTGTAAAAAGTTTAAGACTGAATTTGTACAATAAGTTTAGAATTTTTTTGATAATTCCCCCATTTTATTAGTGAGAAATGATTGGGGGAAAGTATCAAAAAAGTTCTAACATTTTGCATTTGTGCTAATTTAGTCATAAACTTTTTATTGGTGCTAATTTAGTCCTAAACATTTTCACTCAGTACCAATTCAGTCATTTCCGATTAATTTTGGCCGGATTTTATTGATTAGGCATCGGTCGATTGACATGGCACAATTGGCGTTGACGTGGATAACTTTTAATAATATTATAATATATATTTTTATTTTTTATTTTTTATTTTCTTTTTCTTTTTTATTCTCCTCCTCCTTCCTCTAGCCAATCGTCGAACTTCGGCGATTAGCCTCAACCTCACCAACCACTAGCAAGGCTCAACCCCTCACCAAAGGTCGCGAGGCCACCCTCGCAGCCTGGGCAGCCTTGAGCTAGCCTAGCCAAAGGCTAGGCGAGGCTCGATCTCGCCAGATTCAATGCTGAGGCTCGACCTTGCTAGATTCGGCGAGGGCGAGCCTCGCCGCCCAACATGAGGCCATCGTCGCGGCCTCTAGCGAGGGCTCGAGCCTCACCGGTGGCCGGCGAGGCTTGCCAAAGGCCCATGAGATTGGCCTCAACCTCACCAGTTGTCGCATTTGGCCGGTTGTCGAGGTCCGGTGATCGGCTGGAGGAAGGAGGGGGAGAAGAAAAAAGGAAAATAAAAAATTCAAAAAATATTAAAATATTATTAAAGTTGTCCATGTTAGTGCCGATTGTATCACGTCAGTCGATTGGTGCCCTATTAACAAAATTTGGCCAAAATTAGTTGGAATGATTGAATTATTATCAAATCAAAAAGTTTAGGACTAAATTGGCATAACTCCAAAATGTTTATGACCTTTTTAACACTTCTTCCAATGATTAGGTGATAATTTTTAATCTACTATCAGAATAATAGTCAATTCTTGACCACAAAAAACCAAATAACAAATAATTAAAAAGTATTGTGGGATTCACTTTTTCAAAAATTTATGGCTCATAAGAAGTTATTATTCTCACAGTATCCTAAAAACTATTATGCTAGCAACACCTCTTATTAGCTAGCTACCTTGGGAGCCCATCAAGGTTGCATATGCCAGAAGTTTGCTTCTAGAGTCAACCGTTGTATAATACAATCTGATACATGATGATATTGTGCAATGGTTTCGATCTAAATGGAAGGCAAAAGAAATAAAAAGGCTTGCCATGTAAGTATCAACCAAGAGAGAAATAAGTAATCCAGATACTCGTTTTAAGCTAATGTTCTGAAAATAATGTCTACCGTGAATTTCCGGATGTATATGTACCTGAACAGCGACAGCCAAGTCCTGCACATCGTCTAGCTCTCGCGGCAAGAACCTGCTAAGCACCCGAGGGACCGGGTTCTCGAGGATATCCGAGAGCTTGCACCTGACCCGAGCCTCAACGTACAGAGCGCCCTCGTCATTGCAGTCAATGTAGAGGTTGTCCCTGACCCGACCCGCGAGAGGGTAGAACCGGGTCAAGGCCTCGGCCAGAGACCGCCTGATGTTGCTGCATTTCTCATCGAGCGACACGTGATCGTCCCTCGGGAAGAAGAGGATCCAGGGCATGAACACGGGGACTTGTATCTGGTCGAGGAAGGAGAGCTTGTAATGGCGGAGATGGTCCGGAGTTGGTGACGAGGGCTTGACGATGTCGCTGGAGATGACTTCGACTTCGACTTCGACGTCAGCCGTCGTCATGGTTTTCACCTTCGCGGTTTGGAACTCCTAGAGAGAGCGTGCAATGATGTGCTCAGCGAGAGTTCAAGCTTGAGGGAGAAAAAAGGTATGGGGCGATACTGTTTACAGCCGGCCCTTGCAGTATCAGCTGAATTTATATAGAAGGCGGCAAGACAGAGAAAAGTCAACGGGAAAATTCATTTGTTTTCGTTTAGAACGTGCTTGTAACTCTTTAAATTTCTCTCTCTTTTTGTTCATTTTTGTTTCAACGAGCATAAATATACACATAACCCCATGAACTAATACCCAAAAATCGTTACATTACGACTGCATTTCTATCGATAATTATCCTTATAGTCTAAAAAAATAGTTTAAGCTGATATGTAACTTAACTTAAACTATTATAATTTCACTAATTCAATCCTAAACCTTTTTTTTTGTCAATTCAGTCTTAAATCTTTTATATTTGTGTCAATTCAATCCATCTGACCGACGCTGACATAAATAATTTTTAATAATATTTTTATTTTTTTGAATTTATTTATTTATTCATTCTTTTTTTTCCTCCTCCTTCCTTCTTCCTTCTTCGGCCGGCTGGTAATGTGCAACAATAAAATCATCTATTATTAGTCAATCATGCAATTCATTGACTTTAATAACTTATATATTGAAACCTTGTAATCTATCCTAGTCACAGGCAATGATTGCATATTGCTTGGAATGAACTTTCTTTTTTTTTTTTCCTGAGCTTCTACAAATGAGACATTCCGCTATAGAAGCTCATCAACTTATTTGGAAGTGGTATTCTTTTGCAACGCCTTTACTTAGATTGTAGGATTGTTCAATGATGATGAAAGGTTTGAATTCATTCGACAGATGATCACCGTCCTTCGCATGAAAACATTCATTCTTTCCCATGTCAAGTCATCTTCTTTAAACATGGAATGATGAAGCTCCCACTGCAAAGCAGGGCATGAACAAGAGTTTTTCAATATATCTCACCCCGCATCGGAGGATTATACACACGGACCTGATCTTCTTCAATGAAGTCGAGGAATTCGAGTTGCCGAATTCCCGAATTGCCAATGATCAGGACAGGTTGACGAGATTTTTGCATATGAATTTAGTAAAGTCAACCAAAAGCACCATTGCCGAATATTCTCTCATAATAAGGGAGCGAGACACATTTCCCAAAGTCGAATTCTGACGAAGGTGATGGCAACTTTTTGAAATTTTCAAATGAATATTCAACTTCGTCAAAAAAAAAAAATGAATATTCAACTTTCTTTTTTGGGTTATTACCTTGAAAATTTTCAAATTAATACACTTGTGAAAAATTTACCTCAAACTATTTTTTTTACCATGAAAAACCCCAAACTGATACACCCGTGACAAATTTATCCCGACTAATCATAAAAAATCATAAACTAGTACATTTATAACAAATTTACCCAAAACTAATTTATTCGACCGCAAAAAACTCTAAACTGGTAAATTTGTAACAAATATACCCTCCACTAAATTGGATTAATACCACAAAAAAATCACAAAAATTGTAAATTGTGATAAACGAAGCGTAAAATCCCAAATCGGTATTGTCATATGTCATTTAACTTAATAATTTGTTAGTAAAATTTAACGAAAACTAATAAAGGGTAAATTTGTCAAAAGTGTACCGGTTTTTGGTAAATTTAAAGTATACCAGTTTGGGGATTTTAGTGGTCAAAAAAATAATTTTTGGTAAATTTGTCATAGGTGTTCCAATTTTGGGTTTTTCAGGGTATTAACTCTTCTTTTTTTAGGCTTGCCAAGGATTGAACCTCGGACTTGGGTGTCCCCTAGCCACTAGACCAAATGCTTGCTTGGCGATAAATTTTTGAAATTGAGTTCTCTTGCTCCGATATTTTGAAAGATTTTATTCGATCATTGCTGATTATTTCAAAAGGCTTAAATTGTTAAATAATTACATGGTCTAATATTTAAATATTATAACCAGTCGAAATGCTTGTCCTCTCGTAAAACACCCTGATTAAAAAAAAATTGTCATCTTTAATGTACTATCTTTCTCGTGTAATGTGTACATTAAAAATGAGAACATTTCCTACTAAAGATAATTGAACTAGTGTCCTTCAGACACCTATTAACAATATTCCTCATATAATTAACATTAACCGGTTATATTATTATTGATAGAGGATTTATCGATGAAGATGTCCTCGTCAAAGTGTATGGATGGTTCCTCCGTTTCCGCAGAAGGTGCAATAGAAATTCGTGTCACCAATGAACAGTAAGTAAACGCAAAGGCGACATATAACAAATTGGTGAATTGTTTCTTCTTCTTCTTTTTTTCAATTTCTTTTTTGAGGAATATTGATTGTACGACCGAAATAATTAAACGCATGCAGATAAGAAGTTGAACTGACATCGACTGGATAAATATAATGTGCAATCGTCATTCGGAGAGGGCGAATCTATTGACGGAATACCTACGAAAAATGAGCGGCGCTGGATTCATATTTTTTTACTTTGAAGAAGTCAATAGACGACTTTGCCAGGCTGTGAATGCTTTTGTAGAAGAGTTTTGAGTGATGTTGTGGTTGGAAAAAACCTGGTCGGTAGGAACCTCGACTACACTAGCCGGTCGCCAATGCCAACAATCGGGATTTGACTAGTTGAGAAGGTGCCGGCAGCGACAGCGGCGGCAATGGCTTATTAATCCCTGAACTCTTGCATTACTCTACTCCTCATCCCACACAATAATAAAATATCTATTAACATTCCCTTTGTATTAGGTTCACGTCGATGATGGTGACTTCGACCAACTAACCAACTCTCGCATGCGCGGTTACTTTGTCAACAAGTATGCATATTACATAGACAGACCGTCATAAATATTCGATCCGACCGGTATACATAATCACCGGAAAGGTATATTTTGACGAGAATTTCTAGGTTGTTACTTCCGTAGGCGCAAAACAATCCTACAATGATACATGCATTGGTCCTTGAAATGGGAAAAATGTCATTTGTCGCGACCTTTCAGCAACTCTCATTTATAGAGACCTCAGACTGCCACTTATCCAATTTTGGTGACCCATCGACGTAACATATAAATATTTTTACTAAGGCTTGGTTATTCTCTCTCCACTTCTCTCTAAGAACTCGCCATCTTCATCTTTAAGCTTGAATTCTCTCTTGAAAACTTCCCTCATTTTCAATTTCGACTTAAATAGCGAAGGGCCAACCCAAGTAGAAAGGTCGAACGCCTTGACCAGATTATTGTGGTGCATATTAATTTCCCTAATGAATAGTGCACTTGTTTCATTGAAAACTTTATAATAAAGAAAAATATTTTTCATAAAAATCATTTTCAACCCAAGTCAAACCGGTGCTTACTATTACACCAGGGAAATTAATTAGTTTTCATTTATTTAATAATTTAAATTAAGTGTTTTTCTTCTTATTAGAAAGAGAAGTTATTTTCTCTCAATCTAAGTATGTTGTTTTAGTTCGTAAGAACAGGTTTTTCATAAATTGAATAGTTTTCTATCATTCAAACACTTAATAGTAGGAAAATAATTTATAGAATATAGTTTCCTTAAAAAGGACAGGACCTAAAATTGTAGACCAAACTCACGATTCCCAATTCTAGCTTCATCGCCTTTAAATAATGTTTTAGATTGTCAAGCCCTGCTTTCATGGCACCAAAGTACTAATCAACTTTGTTAGAAAATATAGATATTAAATAATGTGTTATTTAATAGTTTAATCATTGAAACAATTGACAGTGGTTCTACAAAATCTCATACTTATCTACATAGGAGGTCCTAAATTTAAATTCTTTCCAAGCTCCAATTCATCTTCTCTATTACAAATTTTCACGCGTAAACATGTGGGAGGTGTTAGAATATATAAATATTAAACCACACATTTATCTACAGTTTATACTTTTAAACCATCATGCTTATCTAACAACTTAAATTTGTCTGAAGCAACAAATTAGGAGGTTGCGGCCAAAATCCATACTAAGTAATTTACTTTTGCAAATGGCAAGCGGAAGATTCTCTGAGGAGATTAAATAATAACAACAACGATGATGATGAAAATAATAAAAAAAAAAAAAAAAAAAAAAGGAATTCAGCGTTGGATTTTTCAGGAAGGCGATAGAAACTCGTGAGATGTCTTCCTATAATCACTTAAAAATTAAGCCATCTTATCGCAATACAATCACTTCCCACGCGTATTGAAAACGACCTTCGTCAAATAATCTCAATCTATACATCCTTTTAACTCAATTGACCTCCCAAATTCACGCTAAATCAACACATGTCAAGTACTCTATTTGGGGTGCAAATTCTAACGGATCCAAAACGAATTATTCTGGACTAATTTAAAAAGCTCTGTCCAAATAGATAATCGAACCAGCCATTAATTTCGTGTATAAATCCAACAAGAAGTATGTATAATGTGTCTATTTAAACTCTTTCGAATGGCAAATAGCACCGATCAAAAAGTTCAAAGTTATGACTCATCTACGAGATTTCACGGGCTTAAAGCTTTAACGCTCAGGATCCATCGTGATAATTGTATAAACTCATAAAATGGAAAATTGCACGGTCGATTACAAATTGTCGATAAATCAATTCATGGAGCTCAACGTATACTTTAGTGGGGTCGCATCAAATGTTTTGTGCAACCGATCTCATGATTCTCTCCGAGATCGCCTAATGATGCCGTGCATTGCCTGAGGCCTATGAACGGTGGGTTTATCGTGGCCTAATAGTGATAGGCCTTACCTAACTGATTAGGCCCAAATCCCCTTCATTAATGGATTGGATGTTGAATTTTCTATTTATGTTGTACTGACGATATTAATTAGGGGTGTGCATGGTCCGGGCAAGCGGTTCCCAACTTAGAATCGGGAACTGCCCGCTAATGACCAATTTCGAAAAATTGGAATTGGAATCCACCGTTAGTTGTATGGATCCACCCGGGAACCGGACCGCCGGTCCGGTCCGATTTCCGGGTGGATCCATGGAACTGGTCTCACAATAATAATAATCGAGACCGATTAAGTCCTGAAGCCTCCCCTTGTCATGCCTAAAATCTTAACAAATCTACATACTCACTCATCCTAAGCAGATACCGGGAAGATTAAGATCAAACTTCCATTGTGCTAATTAAAGACACAGAATTAACATTTCTCCCTTGTCCATCATTCGCCCTCGCCTTGGGCAAAATCCACCGTTGGCCACCATTCATCAATAGAACAAAAACCAAAAAGCATGCCATGCGTATACACACAACCATAATAAAGAAAAGAAGCGAGTTCTACGTGGATTAATAACCGGGTGGGCGATCCAGGCGAGTTTTAATAAGCGAGATCTGGAGATCAACGCCTCTCCATTTGGTGCACTTTGGACTTTTTTCCCACTTTAATTAATTATTTTAATTATTTGATTTGGGTTTGTTAATTTGTAATTTCATTTTTTTAATATTAAAAATTAATATATAATTTTAACATAATAGGTCCGGTCCGGGTGGGCAGGTGGACGGATCCGCCCATGGAACCGGGAACCAAACCGGTACCTACCGGTTCCCATAAATTGGAACTAGGAACCGGACTGATTCCCTCAAGAACCATCGGTTCTGGGCAATTCCGGTCTGGTATCGAATGGTTCAGGCGAGTCCCGATTCTTTTGCACACCCCTAATATTAATAATAGGTGTTGCAATTAAGGGTGATTGGTTCCCGGATTGGGCCGATTCCATCGGACCAGTCCAATTTAGGGTTTCGGCAATTTTCTATTATTTATTCTTTAAAATAAAAGAAGAAAATCAAAAAAGTAATAAATCGGTCCGACCAGTTTGGTTTCGCGCCTGGGATTGGGAACGGGACTGATTATTCTCAATTCCAAAAATTTGGAACAAGAACTGCCTAGAATTGGTAGTTCCTGAATCAGTCCGGTTCTCATGCCCACCCCTAGTTATAATAAGAACTCGACATGAAGATGGCAATTACAAGGCCATGCAAAATGGATGGCAACGATATTTGTGGTGATACTGGATTTTACCACGTAATTATTTATGTGCTGTCCATCCTTTTATATTATGACGGACTCGCTTCGATTCTACCTCTAAAGACGCTCATTAATACTATTACTTCCGAACATTTTGTTTCGACTAATAAAAGAAATGTCATGTTTATGACGTAAAATATATGGAGCATAATTCTGCATTAACTTTTTTTCTTGGGCACGATAGGGATATATATATTGATAATTCTCATTTATGTATAGCTTTAAGCATCAAAATGGCCGACCGCCGAGCTTTGCAAATTCTGGGTTACGTGGGCTGGAGGAAAAAATCGGCTTTATTTTAATAATTCGAATGCCTCATTAAAAAAGAAAAAGAAATCTACAAATGCATTTGCGACTGGACTAATTCCATCTAATAATTAGTACCGTGCAAAGCTGAAAATCTCGTAAGAAGGTTACAATTGTTTGATGTGGGTAAATAAAATAAAATGAATCGGATTGCCCATCGAATTTCTTACACATACTGATATAGAGAATTGAATCCAAGGGTTTACTTTCGATCAATATCATTCACGAGCATTTCGTATTGATGTAGTCTATATATAGTCAAGGGACGTTAATTTTGATCATCATATGCATTAATTTTTATACTCCTTTTTTTTTTTTTGCAATTGATTTACTCTTTTGGATCTTTCCCTAATTTTTCATCACAAAGCTAATGTAGAGAATGAAATGATTAACTTTAACAATTGTTAGAGGTGTACTAGTTTGAGGTTTTTCATGGTTAAAAAATTAATTTTGATAAATTTGTCAAATGTCTACTAATTTGAGATTTTTCATGATATTAATCATTTTTATTAATTAACCAAATTAATGATAGGGTTTAGAAAGTCGATCTTTCATGAGATTTGTTTAATTGATTAACCAAACACAAGGAAAAAGGTAGCAATACTACCATCACTTTCACAAATGAAAACTCTTTAGGCTACGTCTAGGCTTGTCAAATGGGTGGGGTGGTCAGGTTTGGGTCAGTCGAAAATGGTCCAACCTAAATTGACTCATTTTACCCATATGACCTATGTTTATACAATACAATTTTTAGCAACTCGAACCCAATTTAGGCTCCAATTCTTAGTACAGTTTCCTCATTGAATTGTTATTTTTGAAGAATGGGTGATTCCATTGACCCGCTTACCGAGTTGATGAGGGAGCTCAGGTGCTCGAGTTAGGTCATGGGTTTGGATGTTGTGTGGCACATGAGCAACATAGAGATGTCAGTGAGTGTCATGATGATGCACAAAGAACAATTAGGTGGTCGGGTTTGGGTCGGTCAAAAATGGTCTAATCTAAATTGACCCATTTAACCCATATGACCTATGTTTATACACTGCAATTTTTAGCAACTCAAAGCCAATTCAGGCTCAAATTCTTAGTAAATTTTCCTCATTAAATTGTTATTTCTAAAGAATGGGTGATTCCGTAGATTAGCTCACCGAGTCGATGATGGAGCTCAAGTGCTCGAGTCAAGTCGTGGGTTAGGATTTTGTTTGGCACATGAGCAACATAGAGACGTCGGTGAGCGCCATGCTAGCAGGCAAGAACAACTGGGTGGACATGTTCGAGGAGGGGTAATGGAATGGGGTGGAAATGTGGCCATGAGGTGAAGAGTGGCAAATCTTGCCTCGCTGATTAGCAATACCCTCACTCTTGTGATCCAATTCGCTTCCACCTACGTGTCAACAGACTCGGTTTGATCTGGTTCTTGAGTTGAATAATACTTAATGTTCAATCCTAATCATCACATCGCCTCGCCACTCCTATCATGATGGAGGACTGATATTGAGTGGTGTGAAGAGGTTTAAAAAATTGGTGAAGAGACTCTTCTTACGAATGAATATGACTCATTTATTTAATGTTTAATTCACATCAAGTAATATCACTTTCAAAAACTATAATGACTTGGAGCTCCAGCCATCCAGACATAAAGACGCTATAAGGTTATTCTATATATTTTCTTTTTTTGTTTCATTTCAGAAAATCCACAATTACATTTCAAGCTTTATTACTACATTCACACCAAAAAATTACATGAAAAGCCAAAAAATAAAAGAAAATTATCACAAAAAACTTCAAATTATGTTCAAAGTGATACAATACTCTGATTTTTTTTTTTTTGTCACCAAAAACTCTAAGCTTGCCCATTGTGACAAATATATCCTCAACTTTATTTTGTCACAAAAAAACCCAAACTATATATGTACGATATATATGCCCTCTATTTCAATTCCATTTCAAGGTAAACTTGTCACATTGGTATAAGTTTGAGATTTTTTATGACGCGAGAGAAAGATTGGGATATTTGTGTTACAATTGGTAATTTTAGGGTTTTCAGGGATATAAAAAAGGTTTAGGGTATTTGTGTAGTGGGATAGTTTGGTGTTTTTTCTGATTAAAAATAAGAAACCTAATAGAAACAAAGTCCGTATTCATAACAGCGCCACCCTTTTTGGTCAACTTCACCAACTAAAACGCACAGCTTTTAATGCTCATGGAAGGCGAAACGAGCGCGAGCATTTGATTCTATCAATCGTATTATATTGGGACGCACTTGCTTTGATTCTATCTCTGAGGACACTCATTAACATTATTATATGACATCCGAACATTTTGTTTTGACTAATAAAGAAATGCCATGTTTATGACGTAAAATTTATGGAGCATAATTCTTATTTATCTTTTTATTGGGCATGATAGGAATATAGATATCGATAATTCTCATTTATGTATAGCTTTGAGCATCAAAATGGCCGACCGTCAGAATTTTGCAAATTGTGGGTTACGTGGGCTGGAGGAAAATATTGGCTTTATTTTGATAATTCGAATGCCTTATTAAAAAAGAAAAAGAAATCTACAAATGCACTGGCAACTGGACTAATTTCATCTAATAATCAGTACTCAAAGGTGAAAATCTCGTAAGAAGGTTACAATTGTATGATTCGGGTAAAATAAAATAAAATAAATCGGATTGCGCATGGAATTTCTTACACATATCGATATAGAAAATTGAACATATGCGATCTGCCTCGTCCATGTAAAAACACATTTCCTAACTGCTAGGCACTATGACAATGGCAACCCATGGGATCACTTTCGATCATATCATTCACGAGCATTTCGCGTTGATGTAGTATATATATAATCAAGGGACTTTAGTCTTGATTATCATATACATTAATTTTTATATTTTATTTATTTGGAAATTGATTTACTCTTTCAATTCCTTCCTAGTTTTTCATCATAAAGCTAATGTAGGGAATGAAATGATTAATTTTAAATCACAAGGGTACCAGTTTGAGATTTTTTGTGATTAAAAAATTAATTTAAGATAATTTTGTCGCGTGTTTGCTAATTTGAGTTTTTCAAGGTATTAACCATTTTTTATTAACTAACCAAATCAATGAGAGAGTTTAGAAAATTGAACTTTCATGAGATTTGTTAGATTGATTCACCAAACACAAGGAAATAAGTAGTAATACAACCATCACTTTGGAAAAATGAAAACTCTTGAGGCTACGTCTAGGCTTGTTAACCGGGTGAGGTCGTCGGGTTTGAGTCGGTTGAAAATAGTCCATCCAAATTGATCTATTTAACCATATGACCTATGTTTATACAATGCAATTTTTAGCAACTCAAACCCAATTCAAGCTCCAATTCTTAGCAAATTTTCCTCCTTAAATTGTTATCTTTGAAGAATGAGCAATTCCATAGACTGACTCACCGAGTCAATGAGGGAGCTCCAGTGCTAGGATCAGGTCATGGGTTAGGATTTCATGTGGCACATGAGCAACATAGAGACGTTGATGAGCGCCATTCTAACGGACTAGAACAACTGGGTGGACATGTTTGGGGAGGGGTAATGGAATGAGATGGAAAGGTGGCAGTGAGATGAAGAGTGGCGGATCTTGCTTAGCTGACAAGAAATACCCTCACTCTTATGATCCAATTCGCTTCCATCTAATGTCAACAAATCCGATTCGATCTGGTTCCCAAGTTGAATCAGACTCGATGCTCACTTCTAATTATCACATCACCTCATCACTCCTATTCTAATTGAAGACTAATATTGAGTGATGTGAAGAGGTTTAAAAAATTTGTCAGAGACTCTTTTTACGAATGAATATGACACATTTATTTAATGTTTCATTCGCATCAAGTAATATCACTTTCAAAAACTATAATGACTCCGAGCTCCAACCATGGACATCTTCAGACATAAAGATGTTACAGGGTTATTCTATATATTTTATTTTTTTTGTTCCATTTCAGAAAATCTACAGTTGCATTTCAAGCTTTATTACTACATTCACACACAAAAAAAAATCCACATGGAAAGCCACCAAATAGAAGACAAATATTACAAAAACCCTCAAATTATGTCCGTAGCGATACAAATACTCCAAATATTTTTTTGTGTCACTGCCCTAAACTTGCTCACTATGACACATATACCCCAACTTTTTTTTGGGTCAAGAAAACCCAAATAATATAATCCTTTATTTCAATTCCGTTGCGGGGTATAATTGTCATGCTAATATAAGTTCAGGAATTTTTATGACACGAGAGAAAGTTTGGATTATTTGTGTTACAATTGGTAATTATAGGGTTTTTAGTGACATAAAAAAAGTTCGGGATATTTATACGAGAGTGGGCATAGTTTCGGGTTTTTTGTGATTAAAAATAAGAAACCTAATAGAAACAGAGTCCGTATTCATACCAAGGCCACCCTTTATGGCCAACTTCACCAACTAAAATGCACGACTTTTGACGCTCACGGAAGGCGAAACGAGCGCAAGCAACTCTTTGTCTTGCTCGAACTTGGCCATGTCGTCCTCCTTGAGGTGGACCCAGGCCTCGATGCCGTCGCCGGACTTGGTGTCCATGAAGACAACCAGATTCTTGAAAGTGAGGCTCGCCGAGCCGACCCAGGTGGGCTTTCCCCACCCAAAGTCGGCCTCGTAGATCGGGAACCGGCACAAGCTCGTGAAGCTGAACGACACCACCTCGCCCTGCGAGATCCTTGCCGACCGCTCCTTTAGCCAGTTCAGGTAACCCTCCCCGTCCTGGAGCTTCTTTATGTGCTCCCCGTCCACCTGCTTGATCGCTTCCCTCACCTGTGCAATGGCACACCGAGAATTTTTCGTTTGAGAAGCGAAAAATATCTTCTATTGGCATATGATCATTGAAATTTGCCAGTTTACTAAAGATTGATCCGGGAAAATAGTTTACTATAAGTTCTGCGTCAGGCTGCAAATTGACTTTTAACAGGTGGACTATATCTAGCAGTAAATAGTTCGAAACTTCAATATAAATCAATTTCACAAACCGGTCTTAATGTGTCTAATATTTCTCTTTTATAAATCAGTCTTAATATATTGACAGGGAGCCATTGGCCCCCCCAGTTTGATAGTGCTCATCACCTGGTGTACTATCTTGTGGCCTCTGTCGGCGTCGGCGTCCTTGGTGGGCACCGTAATCGCCAACCTACTGATGTTGCCAAAGTGGTGCCCTGACATCGGTGGCTCCATCCTTCTCCGGAGATTCACAGCGTGGAGCACAGTGTAGAGCTTGTCCCCTCTGGTGTCGATGGGATGTGTGCTCGCCATGTAGCGGCTCCATAGGAAAGACGATAGGGCCTCCACTCGGGTTGGGCGGGAGCGCTGGTGGTCGACGGTGGTGGCAGCGGCGGGAGCATCGTTGAGGTCCATGAACTGCTCACGAAGCGAGGCGATAGTGGCGGCATCAAAAACAAAGCGCCTAGTGGAGATGTTGTCCTTGACGATGCCAGTGGACGTCTGGAAGCCAGAGAGGTTGATGGGTGGGAAGAGCTCGGAGGAGCTGAAGCAGGGATCGATGATATCTGTGTCGCCTCGGGCGGCGGCAGCCCAGCTGTTTAGGAAGGTGAAGATGGAGAGGGCGTCGGCGACCTTGTGGGACATCAAGAGGCCGAGGGCTAAGCCACCGCACTCGAAGAAGTTGACCTGTGTGGAGAGCGCAAACATCGGAAGTGGGTGAAGACGTTGCATGTTCAGATAGTAAAAAATATGAAGTCGCAGAAATCCATTCAAAATGATCATTTTTCGATCCCGGATATCAAAAAATTATCTCCATTTACCGCGTCGGCTATATTTATGCATGTAAAAAATAAATCAGAGTCAACACGAGATCATAAGTAACGATGATTCGATGGAGGCTAGCACGGCCGTCACCCTCTTGATCAATTGCTACATGGTGCTACATGGTGCAATTTGTATTACAGTTTAATCTACAAGGTTCGAGAGAAAATTTCTAAATCTTGCGCTCCCTTAAGCTAGGTGTTGCAGTTCTTTTTTATCTAGCCTCCCTGAGCTAGATTGACATGAACGCATTTAATTAGGCTATGGTGTATGATTTTTTTTAGCTAACTACCTTGTGAGCCCCTCAAGATTGCATATGTCAGAAGTTTAGTTCTGCAGTAAACTGTTGTATAATACAACCTGATGCATGATGTTGTGTAATGTTTTCGATCTAAATTGAAGGCAAAAGAATAAGAAGGTTTGCAGTGTAAGTATCAACCAAGGGAGAAAAAAGTAATCCAGATAAGTTAGCGTTCCGAAAAATAATGTCTTCTGTGATTTTCCGGATGTTTATACCTGAACAGCCACAGCCAAGTCCTGCACATCGTCTAACTGGTGCGGCAAGAACCTATTCAGAACCCGAGGGACCGGGTTCTCTAGGATATCTGAGAGGTCGCACCTGACCCTAGCCTCCACGTACAAAGCGCCCTCGTCGTTGCAGTCGACGTAGAGGTTGTCCCTGACCCGACCCGCGAGAGGGTAGAACTGGGTCAAGGCCTTGGCCAGAGCCTGCCTGATTCGGCCACGTTTCTCGTCGAGCGACACATCATCGTCCCTCGGGAAGAAGAGGACCAAGGGCATGAACACGGGGACTTGTATCTGGTCGAGGAAGGAGAGCTTGTGATGGCGGAGATGGTCCGGGGTTGGCGACGAGGGCTTGATGGTGTCGCTGGAGACGACTTCCACGTCGACGTCGGCCATCGTCATGGCTTTCGTCTTCGCTGTTTCGAACTCCTAGAGAGAGTGTGAAATGATGTGCTGAGCGAGTGCTCAAGCTTGAGGAAGAAAGAAGGTATGGCGATACTATTTACAACCAGCCCTGGCAATATCGGGTGGATATATATAGAAGGCGGAAAGACGAAGAAAAGTCAACGGGAAAGTAGGGTTTTGTTTTTCGTGTTCTATTAATATGTGAATGATTCCGGGGGTAAAAACGTTTTTTTCGTTTAGAAAATACGTGTGACTCTTTAAATCTCTCTTTTTGTGTTTTATTTTTGTTTTAATGCACATAAATATACATAAAACCCTATAAACTCATACCCAAAAATCGTCATATTTTGATGGACTTTTGCCGATAATCATCTATATGATATCTATATCAAGAATGTAACAAAAAGATTTTAAGTTAATTCATAAGCTATACTCGATATCAATAAAAACATGCAGGCCAAATACAACCTAACTGGGCTTTGTCGTCATAAATTTAATGGCAACTTGCTGAATTATTTCTCACACGAAATTTCTGTATAGTGAATTATTATAGTCAACGAATCGCATGACTGCAAAATTTTCTCCTCTAATAAAGAAAACAAAAATTCCAAAGATAGAATTCGGACGAACGTGATGGCAACTTTTTGGGATGTTTAGATGAATATCTAGCTTTTGTTAAGCTTCTGCCAGGGTTTAAATTTGATATCTTGAAAGATTTTGTGCAACAATTACCAATTATTTTAAAATTTTAAGCTGTTAAATAATTATATGGTTTAATATTTAAATATTGTAATAAGTTGAAGTACTTGTCTTCTCATAAAGAATTTCATTTTTAAGGAGCCGTTAAACACCTCGATTAAAATAAAATTATCATTTTCAATGCACTATCTTTCTCGTGTTGTAAATACATTAAAAATGAGAACAAAGGAAAAAAGTCACCAAAAAATCCCAAAATATGTTAATTATGACGCATTTATCTAGAATTTTTTTTGTGATATCAAAAATCTCAAATTATGCCCATCGTAACGCATTTATCATAAACTTTTTCTTGTGATATAAAACATCCTAAACCTGTATATATATGACACATTTACCCTCAATCAAAGTTCTGTTAAATGATTTTTTAACCAAAATAATATCAATTTTTATTTCACTTAAGGCATGTTTACGCCTCGTCAATAGTATTTGCTTTCATATAGGTAGATTTCTAACGATCTCATTAACATATTTTTAACGGATAGCAAATATGTCACAAGAGTACAAATTTTAGATTTCTCGTGTCACAAAAAAATTATGATAAAGATATCATAATAAGCATAGTTTTGGATTTTTGATAGCTTTTCCCCTACCGGTGTCCTTTAAGGCACCCATTAACAAGACTCCTCATCTGATGAACGGCAACCATGATTGATTCCTTTTTTTTCTTTTTATATTATACTGATAGAGGGTTTATTAATGAAGATGTCCTTGTCGAAGTGTGGATGGTTCCTCCGTTTACTTAAAAGCTGCTACGCATCGAAATTCATGTCGTCTACTGATGAATAGTAAGTAAACGCTTGGCAACATATAACAAGTTGGTGAATTGTTTCCTCCTGTACAATATTTTTCAGGAATATTGATTGTACGACTGAATTAATCAAACATTGGGGAAATATGACAAAATGCAATGCGTATGGATACGAAATTGCACTGAAATCGATGGGATAGATATTATATGTGTAATCGGCAGTCCTCTTGAAGGGAGGGGCGAATTTGTCGACGGAATACCGAAAGAAATGAGCAGCGCTGGATTCTTATTTTTGACTTTGCAAAAGGCAATGGACGACTTTGCCAGGCTATGATATGATTGCTTCTTCTAAATGTTTTTTGAATGACGTGGTTAGAAAAATCCGGGTTGGCAGGAACCTCCACTAACTATCTTCATCTTTAAGCTTGAATTCTTTTAAAACTTCCCTCATTTTCAGTGTTGACTTTAGTATCGGAGGCCAAGTATCAAATTTGGATGCCTTGACCAAATTGTTGCGGTGCATATTAATTTCCCCAATGAATAGTGCGTTTATTTTTCAGAAAAATTTATAATAAAAGAAATTTTTTTTCATAAAAAAATCGCTTGCAAGGAAAATGGGTAATTTTCATTTATTTGATGATATAGGGAAATATATTTTCTTCTTACTAAAAAGAAAATGTGTTTTCTCTCGATCTAAGTTTGTTGCTTCAGTTCATAGGAAAAGGTTTTCCATAAATTCATTAGTTTTCCGTCACTCGAAACACTTAAAAATAAGAAAACAATTTATAGAAAACAGTTTTCCTTCAAAAGGACTGGACCTGAAATTGCACGCCAAACTCACGATTCCCAATTCTAGCTTCATCGCCTTTAAATAATACTCTCGATTGTCAATCCCTACTTTCATGGCACAAAAGTATAAATAAACTTTGTTAGAAAAATATAAATATTAAGTTACACGTTATCTAATAGTTTAGCTTTTAAAATAATTGGTAATTATTATACAAAATCTCATACTTATCTAAGTACGAGGTCCTTTGTCTTCTCAATTACAAATTTTCATGCTTATGCATATGGAGAGTGTTATAATATATAAATATTAAATTAAGTGTCCATCTAATATTTTATACTTTTAAATCACATGCGTGTATCTAACAACTTAAACTTGTTTAAAATATATAATTGTAAGTTGGAAGACTCTTACAAGCAAACAAATTACGAGGTTGCTGCCTGAATCCATGCTAAATAATTTAATCATGCAAATGGCAAGTCCGAGGAGATTAAATAATAATAACAACAACGATGATGATGATGATTAAAATAATAAATGGGAGGAAAAAAAAAAAGAATCCCATGTTGAATTTTCTGAAGAAAATAATAATTTAATTTCCTTTTGCCCTTCTTTTAGTCGTTTTCCGTTCCACGAGAATTACTTCACGCTCAAGCCTACGACTCACCATAAATTCAATCGATTCCCACGCGCATTCGAAAGCGACCTTCATCCAATCTCAATCTATACATCCTCTTAACTCAAATGTCCTCCCAGATTCACACTTAATCTAACACATGTCGGGTAGTCTATTTGGGGGTGGACATTCTAACGAATCGACAACAAATTATTTTGCAAAATAAATTAAAAAGCTCTATCCATAGAGATAATTAATCCCGCCATTAATTTCGTGTACAAATCTAACAGGAAGTATATATGCTATGTCTATTTAAACTTTCTTGAATGGCAAATAGTTCTTAGGGATTCCACAGATTTATAGTTTTAACGCCTAGGATCCGTCGTAATAATCGTATAAACTTATAAAATGGAAAATTGCACGGTATATTTACTCGAGTACATCCAGATGGATATTACAAATTGTCAATAGATCAATCCGTGGAGCTCAACGGTGGGCTGTATGGTGGGCTCAGGCCGTGCGTTGCCTGAGGCCCATGAAGGGTGGGCTGAGATGAGATGATGGGAATCGGGCCACTGATGGGTTGTATGGTGGCCTGTTAGTGATAGACCCTCCCCAATATTGGACCAATTAGGCCCAAATCCCCTCGTTAGTAGGATTGGATGTTGAATTCTCTCCCGATTTAGATTTGGGAGATTTCTTCACCTAGTCTAGTTCTCAATTTGAGAGTTTGAACTCTCCCGATCTAATTCTAGATTTGGGTGTCATCCTCCCTATTTAGGTATGGGAGTTTAATAAATATGCTTTTGGGGATTCAATGCCCCTCTACTTTGTCCATGTACAGATTCTTTGTCTCCAGCCTCAATGATGATGATGTCTCGTTGAATTACAAGTATTTGCTCTTCCTCATGTTAGATATGTATTTGTTTAACCTATTTTGATTGTCTCCGTATGACAATAGTGTAGAGGAAGCATAACTTAGGCGTTCACCACCGATTGGCAACATTGTAATTCTTGAAAAATGAATTCCCAACATGTGCTCGTCATTGACAAAGACACAAGATTTGTCACGCCCCGAACCCCGAGACACGTGAACATCCCACCATGGTCATACAAATGCGACATTCCCAGGTAGTGTCGCCAACCCAATTAATTCATTATGCGCATGCGAAACGTGTTAATTAACCCCTAACAAAAACTCACGAGATAGGAAAGCAGGAAATAATTACAATCACAACCAAACATACTTTCATAAACAAACCACCTCCCAAGGGTTTACATATATACCAAAAATGGGCAAGTTCACAGAAAATGGATCAGTCCACCAAAAAGAATAAACGGTCCTAGGACTACTAATCGGACACGCTCCTCGATCCCACTTCAGTCTGGACAGTCTCCAGAGGCAGTGATTCCTCCATCTACGATCCTGAAAAATTTTTGGCCCACAACAGGGTGAGACATCGTCTCAGCAAGTTCAACCCCCTAAACCCCTATTAGAAAGCAAATACACCCAGGGTGGCCTAGCCCCTCACACAGACGACTTACCTCGTCTCAATTCCTCCCTGCAAGTTAGCACAATTTATATCACACAATCTCAAGTAATGATAAGAATTTAAATAATTGGAACGGCATCACTTTCAAACAAATCACAATCGCACTCAGCACACATTCTATTTATTCACTGCCACACAAAGGCATAGCCTACTCGCAATTCAGCTATCTACTGACACTCATGTCAGGGATCGCCTCCCCCCCATGGAGCGCGGCTTCGTCACTACGTCGACGGCATTCCCGAAGGAGCATGGGTCCGGTTGGCCTAGCCTCTCTTTGCGACCCGAGCCACGTCACTCACCGACGGCAATTCACGAGGAGAATAGGTCCAGTTGGCCTAGCCACTACTGCGACTGAGTCTACCAACCAGCACACGACAAATCATTACTGACTTCCGGACCTTCCACAATTTATTCACATACTCCAATTTCAATAATAAACCTTAACAATCAAATTTCTGCATCAAAATCCAGCACTTAGATTTTTATGGCTAAAAGCCCTATTAACCACAATCAACACTCAATTTTCCACATCCATTCATCAAATTCAAATTCTAAATGCACAGCATCGATCAGCACAAAATTCTAAGCAATTGAGGCCAAAAATAATTTTTCGAGTTTTTTTTTAAATTAAATAATAGTAATAATAGCTGACACTCAATTTTGCCACTTCCGTTCGTCAAATTCAAATTCTAAGAGCACATCGACGATCGGCCCGAAATTCTAAGCAATTGGGCCAAAAAAAAATTTCAAGATTTTTTTTTAATTAAATAATAATATTTTAATGAATTTCGGAAAATAGTAAATTATTAACTTTTTCCAGAATTTCGAAACAATAAAATAAATCAAAAATAAAACCCAATAAGTCACATCAAGCTTATATTAAATAAACCCACTTAACTTTAAACTAAACACACTTAACACTAATTAAATCTCTTAATCCAAATCACAATTAAATAAACTAAACTAACCCTCTAATCAAGGTTTAGTGAGTTAAACTCACCGGATTAGCGAGCCGAGCACGCCAAAACGACCGGGCCGACGCGAGAATCGACTTTCCTCAAGGCGGGCCGAGCAACCGGGGCCGGGAAGACGGCCAAAGAGGGCCCTGAAATTCCAGATTTGATCTAGAATTTCAGCCCTCAACCGAGGCTAGCCGGAGGGGGAAAAGGGGCGGCTCGGGCGCGGAGGAGGCGGAGGAGCGGCGGCGGCAAGCTAGCGACGACAGGCGGCGGCGAAGGGGCGGCTCGACGGGCCGGGGACGGCGCGGCACGCGGGCGGACGGCCGCGGGCACGGGCGCGTGGCGACGGGCGGCGACGGCGGTCCGGCGGCGGCAGCGGGCGGCGATCCGGCGGCGGCTGGTCCCCTTCCAAGCTTCTCTTGGCTGCTGGTTTTGAAGCTCAAATGTAGAAAAATGGAGGAAGAAACCTACGGGAGGAAGAAGAAGAAGAAGAAAGAGGGAGGAGAGAGAAGGGGGGCTTTTCTTTTCTTTTTTTTTCTTTTTTTTTATCTTTAATCCACAAAAAGCCCACCATGATGATGTTATGCCCCACTAAGTCCAAACCCTCCACAACCTTAGTCCAATGGGTCCAATTTCATTTTCCGCCGGGGCACAAAATCTCGTACCTTAAATTTCTCAAATCCAATCAATTCTCGTCTAATTGAGCCCAATTAAAATTCATAAAATTAATACATGTTCCTCATAAGGTATGTGACACCCCAGGACTTTCAATTTCTTAATTCAGTCAAAATTTCACGGTTAATTTCACTCTGGCACGATATTAGCGCATCCTGAACTATCGGGTAACTTTTAGAAATTTTTATACACTCGACCTGTGGTTGATCAATCTAAAGTCACAATGTACATCTTTGACACATTGGCGACCCTCGGTTGTCGTGAAAATCTCAAGGTTTCAAATACGGACATAGGGGACCCAATCGACAGAAAAGTCGGTCCAGTGTCGACTGACAAGAATAGTGTGATCTAGTAGAATCACCCACACTCAATCACATGCCTCTGTCGAGCCAACCTATCTCCGGCTTCTAATCGATTTTTAACTGTGTCATAATGACCCTTGCAGATTAGCCCGGTCGAAATGTCGTTTCCTGGTCAAATTCTCGAGTCTCATGCATTAGAATCTCTTACCGGCTTCACTTGATAGACTGGTTTTCATATGAGTGGCCAACTCAAGGAAATGAACTATATGCGTGCAGATGAAATGCCCGTCTCAATTTACTAAAAATAAAATTGAAAAATTCGGGATGTCACAACTCTTCCCCTCTTATAAAAATTTCGTCTTCGAAATTTAAACATTACAACACTTTAAGCAAAAAGGTGGGGGTACAATTGTCTCATTGACTCTTCGGTCTCCCAAATTGCTCCTTCAGTGCCGTGGTGTTGCTAGATCACTTTGACCAACGGGATGGTCTTGGTGCGCAGGACATGCTCCTTGCGATCCACTATCTGAACCGGGCTTTCAACGTATGACACCCTGTCATCCACATCTATTTCTTTGAAGTTTAGAACGTGTGTCGGATCAGGCTCATACTTCCTCAATATCGACACGTGAAAGACGTCATGCACTTGTGCCAACCTCGGAGGTAGTGCAAGACGATACGCCAAAGTCCCTATTCTTTCCAAAATCTCAAAGGGACCTACGTACCTCGGACTCAGTTTCCCTTTTCTGCCAAAGCGGGAAGTACCTCTCATTGGTGACATCTTCAGAAAACGTGGTCACCAACTTGGAACTCCAATGGCCTCGACGCTTATCTCGCATAGCTCTTCGACGGCTCGAGCGGTCTTTAACCCGTTTCGATAACCGCAATCGCCTCTCGACTCTCGCCTGAACCAACTCGGGCTGTGATCTTTCTTTCCCCAACTTCATCCCAACACACCTTTGGTGTCCCGCACGCCCGCCATACAACACTTCAAAAGGAGCCATCGAATACTCGCTGGTAATCGTTGTTGTAGGCAAACTCGACCAGATGAAGCTGCTCTTCCCAGCTTCCTTTGAAGTCCAAAACACAAGCCCGCAGCATGTCTTCGAGGGTTTAAATAGTCCTCTCAGACTGGCCATCTGTCTGAGGATGATAGGCCGTGCTGTACTGCAATTTAGTACCTAAGGCACTCTGCAAGCTCTTCCAAAAGGCGGCGGTAAACCTCGGGTCTCTGTCTGAAGTAATTGTAACTGGCACTCCATGCATACGGACTATGTGGCACACATACAAGTCTGCATGTCTATCCAAACTCAAGTCCTTTCGTACTGCAATGAAGTGAGCCGACTTTGTCAACCTGTCGACCACTACCCAAATCGAGTCATTTCCTCTCTGACTCCTCGGTAAACTCGTCACAAAGTCCATCGTGATATGCTCCCATTTCCACTCGGGAATCTCAAGAGGTTGCAGAAGTCCTCCTGGTTTACAATACTGAGCTTTGACTTGCTGACATGTCAAACACTTGGCCACATGCTTGGCGATGTCCGCCTTCATCCACGACCACCAATAATGTTGACGCAGATTCGATACATCTTGGTGCTACCGGGATGAATTTCAGAATCTGCTACGATGCGCTTCTAATAAGATCTCCTCCCTGAGCTCCACATCATCAGGTACAACTAATCGTCCTCGGAATCTCAATGTTCCATCTTCAGAAATTTGAAAGTCAGCTTTCCTTTTCTCTGTATCTTCCTACAGGATTTTTCGGACATACGGATCGTCTCGCCGAAGTGTTCGATTCGACTCGCACTTACGGCTCATTCGAGGGTGGCCATAAGGTTTGAAAAGTGGCCAACCTCAAATTTGAAGCCCGAATCTCGTGCTCTCTCAAGTAGACTCCACTCCTTAAGTACCAACTGTGCAACTGAAGACTTCCTACGCAGTGCATCGGCGACCTTGTTCGCCTTTCCAGGGTGATACAAAATCTCATAGTCATAGTCCTTCAAGAGCTCTATCCATCAGCGCTGTCTCATATTTAACTCCTTCTGGGAGAACAGGTACTTGAGACTCTGATGGTCAGTGAAGATCTGGAATCTTTCTCCACATAGATAATGCCTCCAAATCTTCAAGGCAAAGATGATTGCTACGAGTTCTAAGTCATGCGTCGGATAATTCAACTCATGAGTTCTCAACTGACGGGACGCATATGCAACAACCTTGCCATGCTGCGTCAACACGCAACCCAGTCCTCTAAACGACGCATCACTGTAGATCTCGAATCCTCCTGCACCAGATGGAATAGTAAGCACAGGTGCGATAGTCAGCCTCTGCTTAAGCTCTTGGAAGCTACTCTCACACTTATCTGACCACACAAACTTCTCTTCCTTCTTCAGCAGTTTTGTCAACGGTGATGCCAACAATGAAAACCCCTCTACAAACCGTCTGTAATACCCTGCTAAACCCAGAAAGCTTCTGATCTTTGTCACTGTAGTAGGTCTCGGCCAGTTAATTACTGCTTCAATCTTGGCTGGATCCACTGAGATTCCTTCCCCGGATATGACATGACCTAGGAAAGCCACACGAGTTAGCCAAAACTCGCACTTGCTGAATTTGGCGTACAGCTCATGATCTCTCAAAGTCTGAAGTACCACCCTTAAGTGCCTTTCATGATCCTCGGTGCTCTTCGAGTATACTAGGATGTCGTCGATGAAAACAATTACAAACTGATCCAAGTACTCCCTGAACACACGGTTCATCAGGTCCATGAAAGCAGCTGGGGCGATCGTCAACCCAAACGGCATCACAATGAACTCATAGTGACCATATCGAGTGCGAAACGCCGACTTCGATATATCTTCCTTTCTGATCCTTAACTGATGATACCCTGTCCTCAAGTTGATCTTAGAAAATATCGATGCTCCTTGGAGCTGATCAAACAAATCATCGATCCTCGGCAACGGATACTTGTTCTTGATTGTCACCTGATTGAGTTGTCGATAATCGATACATAGGCGCAATGAACCATCCTTCTTCTTCACGAATAGAACTGGTGCTCCCCACGATGATGCACTAGGACGAATGAATCCCTTATCCAGTAACTCCTGCATCTGCACTTTCGGTTCTTTAAGTTCTGACAAGGCCATCCGGTAAGGAGCTTTGGAGATCGGCTCAGTCCCGGGAGCTAACTCAATCACAAACTCTACCTCCCGTTCTGGTGGCAAACCCGGTAACTCTTTCGGGAACATGTCTGGAAACTCTTGCACCACTGCGATATCTTCTATCTTCAATTTCTCCACTGTCGTATCCACGACAGTCGCCAAGTAACCTTGGCAACCCCCATCTAGCAAACGGGTCGCCTCGAGCGATGAAATCAAGGAAATCGTTGGTCCTCCTCGACTCCCAATAAATTCAAAGCTCTCACCCCCTAACGGGTTAAACTGAATCGCCTTGCAATAACAGTCTAACTTAGCTCATTGCTTGGTGAGCCAATCCATGCCAATTATCACATCAAAATCATACATGGCCAGGACTATCAAATCTATCCTCCCCTCTCGCTCACCAATCACTAACTTGCAACCAAGACAACCTACTGAAGCTAACACTTTATTTTTCAACGGCGTAGATATGCTAATCACCGACCCCAACAACTTAGGAATTAATTCTACTAACTTAACATATCTTTCAGCTATAAACGAATGGGTAGCTCCAGGATCAAATAAAGCATAGGCAGGTTGGTCGTTCAGCAAGACCGTACCTGTGATCACATTAGGCGCATCCTCCGCCTGTCCTCTGATGATAGCATACGCCCTTCCTTGAGCTGGAGGTCGGGTCAATCCACCTTGCGGCATCATCTGCGGCGCGGCTCCTCTGTTCTGACCCGATGGTGGCGGCGGCGGCAAGCGATCTTTGTCCCATCGTCTCCGGGACAAAACCTCGCAATGTGACCCTGCTGGCCACACTCATAACAAGCACCCGTCCTAGGAGGGCACGGGCCTGTACCATGTCGTCTTCCGCATAGATAACACACGCCATTTGGTCTCGGCTCTGGCTTTCTTATCCCACCCTACCTGTTGGGTGGAACAGGGTATCTTTCTCCAGACATCGACCTCTTCCCTAGCCGATTACCTTCCCTGTTCGAATTAAACCGCGACCCAGATGTGACGGCTCTCTCATTCTAGTTCTTCTCAATCAGCTGGGCCCGCCTGTAAATGGCATTGTACTCCCTCAGATCTAATGGCACCACCAAGTCCTTTATCTCATGTCGAAGCCCATCTCTAAACCTTCGAGCCCGGTCTGCTGGTCTCTAAACTAGATCAGGGGCATACTGCGACAGCTCAGCGAACTTCGCTTCATACTGATCAACCGTCATGGTACCTTGGCGAAGGCGCTGGAACTCCGCCATCTTCACCTCCCTGGCACACTCAGAAAAGTACTTCTCATAAAAGACCTTAAGAAAGGCGTTTCACTCTGGAACCACGCCTCCAGGGAACGCTATCCCTTTGGTAGTCTTCCACCAAGTACCAGCAATCCCCTTCAACTGATAGGCTGCCAGAACAACCTTCTCTATCTCGGTGCACATCAGTAGGTCAAAGGCATTCTCCAACCCATGAACCCATAGTGCTACAGCTTCGGGATCTCCCACTCCCGTGAACGTCGACGGATCCAACTTCAGGAACTGCTCCACTAGCTTATGCATAGGCCTCCCAGTGGCCACGTTCCCAAGTGGAACTTCATCAGGTGCTACCTCAGGCTCATCAACTGGCGCGGCGGCAGGTTCGGCGGCAGCTGCGGCACTAGCAACTGCATTGGCGGCGTTGGTGGCATTGACAGCGGCGGCGATAGCGGCGGCTGAAGCGGCGGCCTGCTGATCCATCCTGTCACCCATCATCTCTAACATCCTTATGATCCCAGCAAACCTCGGATCCTCGGGGGTTTCTACCCCGGCATCGACTGAAGGCGATGTTGCGCCACTCGCGCTGGCCTCGGCCGACGCTCTCCCAAGGGCACCACGGGCACCGATTCTCATCGATGGCCCACCCCGAAACACGGGGCCTGCTGCTCTTTTCCTAGCAGCCATCGGTTCTCGGTCACTCATGCTACAAGCTCAATATAGACACATGTTTGCAAATTCCAATACCACATTAGAATTTGAGTGACCTCACCAACAAGTTAACAAGCAGCTATCAATCACATGCACCAGCAATATTAAAAGTCTTTCCTACCAACTATCCCATAACTCACTCGCACCTTATCACTCCATACACAAACCATGCTTTGATATCACTTAAACGGGGATGTCACGCCCCGAACCCCGAGACACGTGAATATCCCACCATGGTCATACAAATGCGACATTCCCAGGTAGTGTCGCCGACCCAATTAATTCATTATGCGCATGCGGAACGTGTTAATTAACCCCTGACAAAAACTCACGAGATAGGAAAGCAGGAAATAATTACAATCACAACCAAACATACTTTCATAAACAAACCACCTCCCAAGGGTTTAAATATATACCAAAAAGGGGCAAGTTCACAAAAAATGGATCAGTCCACCAAAAAGAATAAACGGTCCTAGGACTACTAATCGGACACGCTCCTCGATCCCACTTCAGTCTGGACAGTCTCTATAGGCAGTGATTCCTCCATCTACGGTCCTAAAAAATTTTTGGCCCACAACAGAGTGAGACATCGTCTCAGCAAGTTCAACCCCCTAAACCCCTATTAGAAAGCAAATACACCCAGGGTGGCCTAGCCCCTCACACAGACGACTTACCTCGTCTCAATTCCTCCCTGCAAGTTAGCACAATTTATATCACACAATCTCAGATAATGATAAGAATTTAAATAATTGGAACGGTATCACTTTCAAACAAATCACAATCGCACTCAGCACACATTCCATTTATTCACTGCCACAAAAGGGCATAGCCTACTCGCAATTCAGCTATCTACTGACACTCATGTCAGGCATCGCTTCCCCCCATGGAGCGCGGCTTCGTCACTACATCGACGGCATTCCCGAAGGAGCATGGGTCCAGTTGGCCTAGCCTCTACTGCGACCCGAGCCACGTCACTCACTAACGGCAATTCACGAGGAGAATAGGTCCAGTTGGCCTAGCCACTACTGCGACCAAGTCTACCAACCAGCACACGACAAATCATTACTGACTTTCGGACCTTCCACAATTCATTCACATACTTCAATTTCAATAGTAAACCTTAACAATCAAATTTCTGCATCAAAATCTAACACTAAGATTTTTATGGCTAAAAGCCCTATTAACCACAATCAACACTCAATTTTCCACATCCATTCATCAAATTCAAATTCTAAATGCACAGCATCGATCAGCACAAAATTCTAAGCAATTGAGGCCAAAAATAATTTTTCGAGTTTTTTTTTTAAATTAAATAATAGTAATAATAGCCGACACTCAATTTTGCCACTTCCGTTCGTCAAATTCAAATTCTAAGAGCACATCGACGATCGGCCCGAAATTCTAAGCAATTGGGTCAAAAAAAAATTTCGAGTTTTTTTAATTAAATAATAATATTTTAATGAATTTCGGAAAATAGTAAATTATTAACTTTTTCCAGAATTTCGAAACAATAAAATAAATCAAAAATAAAACCCAATAAGTCACATCAAGCTTATATTAAATAAACCCACTTAACTTTAAACTAAACACACTTAACACTAATTAAATCTCTTAATCCAAATCACAATTAAATAAACTAAACTAACCACCTAACCCTAATTAACCTAGGCTAAGCACACTTAGGGTATCATTAACCCTCTAATCAAGGTTTAGTGAGTTAAACTCACCGGATTAGCGAGCCAAGCACGCCAAAACGACCGGGTCGACGCGAGGATCGACTTTCCTCAAGGTGGGCCGAGCAACCGGAGCCGGGAAGACGGCCAAAGAGGGCCCCGAAATTCCAGATCTGATCTGGAATTTCAGGCCTCGACCGAGGCTGGCCGGAGGGGGAAAAGGGGCGGCTCGGCGCGGAGGAGGCGGAGGAGCGGCAGTGGCGAGCTGGCGGCGACGAGCGGCGGCGAAGGGGCGGCTCGATGGGCCGGGACGGCGCGGCACGCGGGCGAACGGCGCGCGGCGCGGGCGCGCGCGCGGCGCGGCGACGGCGGCGATGGCGATCCCGGCGGCGGTGGGCGGCGATCCGGCGGCGGCTGGTCCCCTTCCAAGCTTCTCTTGGCTGCTGGTTTTGAAGCTCAAATGTAGAAAAATGGAGGAAGAAACCTACGGGAAGAAGAAGAAGAAGAAGAAGAAGAAGAAGAAAGAGGGAGGAGAGAGAAGGGGGGCTTTTCTTTTCTTTTTCTTTTTTTTTTATCTTTAATCCACAAAAAGCCCACCATGACATCACATGTGATTTCATACCCCACTAAGTCCAAACCCTCCACAACCTTAGTCCAATGGGTCCAATTTCATTTTCCGCCGGGGCACAAAATCTCATACCTTAAATTTCTCAAATCCAATCAATTCTCGTCCAATTGAGCCCAATTAAAATCCATAAAATTAATACATGTTCCTCATAAGGTATGTGACACCCCAGGACTTTCAATTTCTTAATTCAGTCAAGATTTCACGGTTAATTTCGCTCTGGCACGATATTAGCGCATCCTGACCTATCGGGTAGCTTTTAGAAATTTTTATGCACTCGACCTGTGGTTGATCAATCTCAAGCCACAATGTACATCTTTGACACATTGGCGACCCTCAGTTGTCGTGAAAATCTCAAGGTTTCAAATACGAACGCAGGAGACCCAATCGACAGAAAAGTCAGTCCAGTGTCGACTTACAAGAATAGTGTGATCTAGTGGAATCACCCACACTCGATCACATGCCTCTGTCGAGCCGACCTATCTCCGGCTTCTAATCGATTTTTAACTGTGCCATAATGACCCTTGCATATTAGCCCGGTCGAAAGGTCGTTTCCTGGTCAAATTCTCGAGTCTGATGCATTAGAATTTCTTACCGACTTCACCTGATAGACTGGTTTTCACATGAGTGGCCAACTCAAGAAAATGAACTATATGCGTGCAGATGAAATGCCCGTCTCAATTTACTAAAAATAAAATTGAAAAATTCGGGATGTCACAAGATTTAATAATCAACCTCTGATTTTCTTTGATAGATTTATTCTTGTAGAACGAGTATATGCTTAACTTTACTGGCGCTTTGTTGATATTCCTTGTTTTCTGGATTTGGCTTTATTTTTCAATATTCTTGCTGAGTTTTGATTTGTTTTATCATGAAAACTATGTACTTTTGTATCTTTTTTAGTAATGAATACAATTTTCTTTTGACAAAAAAAAAAGTTAGACCAATGATATTATTATTAGTTGTTGCAATTAGGGGTGATCAGTTCCCAAGTTGAGGCGATTCCACCGGACCAATTCAATTTAGGGTTTCGGCAATTTCCTATTCTTTATTCTTTAAAGGAAAAAGGAAATTTTATAATAATATATATGTATGGTCCGGCAATTCAATTTTGCATTTGAAATTGTGAATCAGACCGATTATTCTCAATTCCAAAAATTTGGAACGAGAACCAGCCAAAATCGATAAGTTTGGTTCCAGGTCGGCTCGGTTCTCATGCACATCCCTAGTTGTTATAAGAGCTCAACATGAAGATAGCAATTACAACACCATGCAAAAATGGATGGCGACGATAATGCGCAGTGATAATGGATTTTACCACGTGACTATGTATGTTCTATCTACCGTGTTATATTGCGACGTACTCGATTTGATTCTATCTCTGAGGACACTTATTAACATTATTACATCACATCCAAATCTTTCGTTTTGACTAATAAAAGAAATGCTATGTTTATGATGTAAAATTTATGAAGCATAATTCTTATTTATCTTTTCCTTGAGCAAGATAGGGATATAGATATTGATAATTCTCATTTATGTATAGCTCTAAGCATCAAAATGGCCGACGGTCAGAATTTTGCAAATTCTGGGTTACATGGGATGGAGCAAAAAATTGGCTTTATTTTGATAATTCAAATGCCTCATTAAAAAAGAAAAAGAAATCTATAAATGCACTTGCCATTGGACTAATTCCATCTAAGATGGGTACTGTAAAATGGTGAAAATCTCGTAAGAAGATTGCTATACTATTGTATGAATTGGGTAAAATAATATTAAATAAATTGGATTGAGCGTCAAATTTCTTTCACTTACTAATACGGAGAATTGAACATATGTAGTCCGTCTCATCCATGTGAAAACTCATTTCCCAACCGCTATGGTAACAACAACCTATGAGATCACTTTCGGTCAATGTCAATCGCAGGCGTTTCGCATTGATGTAGTCAATATATAGTCAAGGGACTTTAATTTCAATCATCATATACATTAATTTTCAAACTCTCTTTTCTTTTCTTTTTGTAATTGATTTTTTTTTTGTCGGTCCTACGCTAATCCTACTCTAACACTCACTCTCAGACTTTTGCCCTGCCTCTATGCAAGGCGTGGGAGTCGAAACCCACTCTTGAAATGAAATCGTCCCCACCCCAATCCCCCCTGAGAAAGTGGGGATTTGAACCTCCAACCTCCCCATTCCAAGATGAAAGGATGGCCACTGGGGTGAACCCCCAATAGTTTTTTTTTTTGTAATTGATTTACTTTTACAGTTTTTTCCTTAATTTTTCATCATAAAGCTAATGTAGGAAATGGAATGATTCGCTCTAATTTTTACAAAGTGGCATTTCACCTTTTGCATTTTTTTTTCGAGAGTAGTCCAGACATTATCGAATTCATTGCATCTATAACTAAATTATTTTCACTTAGATAACAAACGCAGAACATCACCTCGATACTTTAATCATAAAGACATGAAAATTTGATGTATTTGATGATTGAAACTGAAAAGACTCAGAGACCAAACTTATAATCTACTAAATGTAATTAGTTTAATTTATGGTTGTATCTCTTTTGCCAAAAATGAATAATTTTAAAATTAATTACTTGCATCGCCTATTAAAATGAACAAATAAAAAAAATTATTGGCAACAAAAATGTTTAGACATTTATTATTATCGATAATGAAAATATTTATTATTGATTAATTATTTTAAGCAATAACGGATGATTAATTTTAGAAAAAAAATTCAAATTATTTATTTTTTGTGAAATAAAGGAAGCATCAGTGGCACGAAGAAATTCTTAATTATAGAAACACCGTCAATTAATGAGAAGAAGAGTAAGCGAGGAAAAAAATAAAGAGAATTGAAAATGGTGGGGAAGATATGAGAGAGGAAGAAACGAAATTCTCCAAAGGTATTGTTGGGAAAGGTAGAAAATGAACGTGAAGGAAAGGTGGATACAATATCTTAATCACTGGTAATTTACTTTATTACCCTCTGGTCTTTCGCTTTTGCCCCCACCTTTTCGAGGGCAAGTATGGAAAATGAGGGTGGTTAGGTTCGGGTCAATCAAAAATGGTCCAACCTAAATTGATTCATTTAACCCATATGACCTATGTTTATACAATACAATTTTTAGCAACTCGAACCCAATTTAGGCTCCAATTCTTAGCAAAGTTTCCTCATTGAATTGTTATTTTTGAAGAATGGGTGATTATGTTGACCCGCTTACCGAGTTGATGAGGCAGCTCAGGTGCTCGAGTTAGGTCATGGGTTTGGATGTTGTGTGGCACATGAGCAACATAGAGATGTCAGTGAGTGCCATGCCGATGCACAAAGAACAATTAGGTAGTTCAGTTTGGGTCGGTCAAAAATGGTCTAATCTAAATTGACCCATTTAACCCATATGATCTATGTTTATACACTACAATTTTTAGCAACTTAAAACCAATTCAGGCTCAAATTCTTAGTAAATTTTCCTCATTAAATTGTTATTTCTAAAGAATGGGTGATTCCGTAGATTAGCTCACCGAGTCGATGATGGAGCTCAAGTGCTCGAGTCAAGTCGTGGGTGAGGATTTTGTTTGGCACATGAGCAACATAGAGACGTCGGTGAGCGCCATGCTAGCAGGCAAGAACAACTGGGTGGACATGTTCGAGGAGGGGGTAATGGAATGGGGTGGAAATGTGGCGATGAGGTGAAGAGTGGCAAATCTTGCCTCGCTGATGAGACCCTCACTCTTGTGATCCAATTCACTTCCACCTACGTGTCAATAGACTCGGTTTGATCTGGTTCTTGAGTTGAATCAGACTTAATGTTCACTCCTAATCATCACTTCGCCTCGCCACTCCTATCTTGATGGAGGACTAATATTGAGTGGTGTGAAGAGGTTTAAAAAATTGGTGAAGAGACTCTTCTTACGAATGAATATGACTCATTTATTTAATGTTTAATTCACATCAAGTAATATCACTTTCAAAAACTATAATGACTTGGAGCTCCAGCCACCCAGACATAAAGACGCTATAAGGTTATTCTATATATTTTCTTTTTTTGTTTCATTTCAGAAAATCCACAATTGCATTTCAAGCTTTATTACTACATTCCCACCAAAAAATTACATGAAAAGCCAAAAAAATTAAAGAAAATCATCACAAAAAACTTCAAATTATGTTCAAAGTGATACAATACTCCAATTTTTTTTTTTGTCATCAAAAACTCTAAGCTTGCCCATTGTGACATATATATCCCCAACTTTATTTTTTCATTAAAAAACCCAAACTATATATGTATGATATATATGCCTTCTATTTCAATTCCATTTCAAGGTAAACTTGTCACACTGGTAAAGTTTGGGATTTTTTATGACGCGAGAGAAAGATTGGGATATTTGTGTTACAATTGGTAATTTTAGGGTTTTCAGGGATATAAAAAAGGTTTAGGGTATTTGTGTAGTGGGATAGTTTGGTGTTTTTTGTTGTAAAATATGGCGTTGTGAATATATAATAAAGAGAATAGAGAGATTGAGTAGAGAAAATGGGGACACCAGAGATAGTAGAGAAAGCCAGAGAAGAGGGTGTGACTGTTTATTCGATCGTTGTTCACAGTTGTCATAGTACATCAAAAACTAAACTCCTATTTATAGGAGAACAAGAATGTACTTATCATTAATATCAATGTATCGAATGATACATGTACTAGATAAGGGAGATGAACGTTCATTGTATAGGGAGATGTACTTAGAATGTATGATACAAATGTACCATAATAAGTACATTAGATAAGATGAATATAATGAATATTCATTCATGTATTTCATTGATTCATGTATTTTATAACACTCCCCCTTGAATATTCATTGTATTCATTATGATTGTGCATCAAATGATACTGCCTCATTAAAAACCTTAAGCCGGAAAACCCAGTGGGACAAAAACCGGACAAAAAGGAAAAAGAGTGCAGAGCACAAATATTATGAGCTCTCCCATTTATAGATGCATTAATTGCCTCATTAAAAACTTTAAGCCAGAAAAACCCTGTGGGAAAAAACTGGACAAAAAGAAAAAAGAGTGCAATGCATATATAGCCACTACAGGGGCTAATCAATTTTGCATCTTGTGAACTCGCCGCATATTAATGCTGCAATGTATAGTTCATAATATCTCCCCCTCAATTGAGCCATATAGCCACTTCTGGGGCTAATCAATCTTGCATCTTATGAACTTGCAGTATATCAATGCTGCAATGTATAGTTCACAATATCTCCACCCTCAATTAAGACATATAGCCACTGCTGGGGCTAATCAATCTTGCATCTTATGAACTCGCCTCATATCAATCCTGTAATGCATAGATCATAATATCTCCCTCTCAATTGAGCCATATAGCCACTTTTGGGGCTAATCAATCTTGCATCTTATGAACTCGCCACATACCAATGCCATATACTAATTTCTCAAAAGTTGATGTTGGCAATGATTTTGTAAAAAGATCTGCAAGATTATTTATTGATCGAATCTGTTTAACATCAATTTGTCGACTTTCTTGGAGTTCATGAGTATAGAAAAACTTCGGCGAGATATGCTTGGTCCTATCACCTTTGATATATCCTCCCCTGACTTGTGTAACACAAGCAGCATTATCTTCATAAATTATAGTGGGAGAATTTGTAACCGGTATTAAACAACAAGAATTATGAATATGCGTTATAACGGATCTCAACCAAACACACTCTCTTCCAGTTTCATATAAAACAATAATCTCAGAGTGGTTAGAAGATGTAGCTACCAGCGATTGCTTAGTAGAACGCCAAGAAATAGCGGTGCCGTTATAACAAAATAAATACCCGGTTTGAGAGCGAGTCTTATGTGGATCGGATCTATATCCAGCATCAGCATATCCAACTAAACCAGAGTTAGTGGAATCTTTGGAATAATATAATCCCAAATCTATGGTTCCTCGGAGATAACGGAAAATATGTTTAATTCTATTCCAATGTCTCCGAGTTGGCTCGAACTAAATCGTGCCAATAAATTTACCGCAAAAGCGATATCTCGGTCTCATACATTGTGCCAAGTACATCAAAGCCTCAATTGCATTGAGATATGATACTTAGGACCAAGTATCTCTTCATTTGATTCTCTAGGACGAAATGGGTCATTTTGGGGATCTAGAGACCTTACAACCATAGGGGTGCTCAATGGGTGAGCTTTGTCCACGTTGAAGCGTTTAAGCAATCTTTCAACGTATGCTGATTGATGGACGATTATTCCATTTGCTTTATGCTCAAGCTCTAAACCAAGACAAAGTTTGGTTTTACCCAAATCTTTAACTTCAAACTCCATTTTCAAATATTCAGCAGTTTCAACTAACTCTTCGGAGTTCCAATTAAATTTATATCGTTGACATAAACTACTACAATAGCAAATCCGATTTCTGATTTCTTAATAAACACGCATGGGCAGATAGGATCATTCTTGTACCTTTCCTTAATTAGGTACTCACTTAGGCGTTGATACCACATGCGACCGGATTGCTTTAACCCGTACAAGGATCTTTGCAATTTTATTGAGAATAAATTGCGGGAGTGCATGCTTGGGCATTTTGAATCCCTCGAAAATTTTCATATAAATATCAGAATCTAATGAGCCATATAAATATGCCGTCACAACATCCATAAGACGCATTTCCAATCTTTCAAAGATTGCTAGGCTAATGAGAAAACGAAATGTAATCATATCCATCACAGGTGAATATGTCTCATTATAATCAATCCCAGGTTTCTCGGAGAATCCTTGGGCAACGAGTCGGGCTTTATACCTGACAATCTCGTTTTTCTCATTTCGTTTTCGGATAAATACCCATTTATATCCAACAGGCTTTACATTATCGGGAATACGAGTTACAGGTCCAAAAACCTCTCGTTTAGTTAGGGAAGCTAATTCAGCCTTAATTGTTTCCTCCCACTTAGGCCAATCTTGCCTTTGACGACATTCAATAATAGATTGCGGCTCACAATCATCATCCATAATTTTATGGGCAACTGAGAATGTAAAAGCATCATCAATGATGATTTCATTTCGATCCCAAATTTCATTATAATATGTAATGGAATTCTTAGTATTCCCGGGATTGGTGTTCCTTTCATGGGTTTGCGCCTCCTCGGGGGCAATAAGCTCTTCAGAGCAAGCACAACGCCAAGCTCTTCGGAGCGAATTCGATTCTTTCCTCTTCGTTTTCGAGGAGCAGTATCTTTGATCCTATCGTCTACCACACTTCAAGTGCAGGGGATTTTGATCCATTTTAGCTTGTCCTTTCGGGAACAGCTATCCTAGCTGGAGCATTTGCAGCTAGAATATGATAATAATGCAAATAAACTTGCAAATGTGTCATTGCGTGTAAAAAATAGGCAAACATGGGACCATCTACAGGATGTGTCCACTAGTACCAAATGGTCCATTTAGTGGTTGTATTGGTCCACAATATCACCCTGAATTCTTTGCAAGAATAGAGGAGATTCAATATTAACCTTTATTATAGAAGGTTTGATAATGAGCTTTTCTTGTGAGCAAGCCTCACAATTATAATCTTTGGACAACAATACATTTATATCATTTAAAGGGTGCCCTTTTGTATTTTGGATTATCCTACGCATTATTGAAGCGCTAGGATGACCAAGGCGATCATGCCACAGTCCAAACTGATTAGGGCTTACCAATCTCCAGGATGTGGTGGCGTAGGTTTCAATAGCCTTAATCATGACACAATACAAACCCATAAAAGAAGCTTCTAGCTTCTCATGAATGGTCTTTAGGCCCATCTTATAAGAGGAAATGCCAATGTATTCCTTATCTTGCTCATAAATAGTCTCGATAAGATACCCATTACGGCGTGCATTTTGAAACTAAGCAGATTCATTTTTGATTTAATGCTTAGAAACGCATTATCAATATGTAGGACTGTGTCATTTGGCAAAATAATTGTGGCATTCCCAAAACCATCAATAATCTGAACATGACCTGATATTGTATGGATTTGTGCCTTACGCAATGTCATACTCGAGAAAAAAGTATCTACTACGAAATATAGTATGTGTTGTTGCACTATCAAGCAAACAAACATCTCCATTTTTCTCGGTATTTTCCATTTGCATTTATGTTGACAACTTCAGGTGTCAAGTATCATAAAATTTGAAGTTTAAATCATCATCCACCAATCTAATGCCTCATCAAAGTAATCGAGGTCCTCAAAGAAATCAGAGACATCCAATGATGCATTTGCTACTCAAGAGCAAGAGGAGTCCCATCAATGGAAATATTATTGGTCTCAACAATGGTTATGACAGTAGGATTGATTTTAATGGCATGAGATTCACCACGCTTGCCCGTATTATTTGAAGATGCCTGATATAGGTCAACAAAATGTTTTGGCGTACGACAGGTATGTGACCAGTGCCCAGTCATGCCACAGCAATGACAAAGACTTTCATTAATCACCTTCTTTGGCTTCTTTTCTTTGCCATGATTCAAGCCAAAGTTTGATTTCCTAGGGCGGTTAAATTTCAGTGCCCAGTCATGCCACAGCAATGACAAAAACTTTCATTAATCACCTTCTTTGGCTTCTTTCCTTTGCCATGATTCAGGCCAAAGTTTGATTTCCTAGGGCGGTTAAATTTCTTGCCATCCCTTCTAGGATTATATTCTTGCCTGCGCTTATAGCCCTTAGAATGGCCAGTATTTTTCTCAAAGATAACATGTGCTTCAGGCAATGCTTTTGAGCCAGCAAGTTTAAGATCATGATTTTTTAGCAGCAATTCATTAGTTTGCTCGGCAGTAAGAAGCACAGAAATTAATTCAGAGTATGTGGCAAACTGACGCTGCCGGTATTGCTGTTGCAATACAATATTTGAAGCATGGAAGGTGGAGAAAGTTTTCTCTAACAATTCTGCATCAGCAAGTTTGATACCGCATATCTCAAGCCGAGAAACGATATCAAATAAAGCAGAATTATAGTCGACACCGATTTAAAATCTTGCAGTCCGAGATTTTGCCAATCATATTGTGCTTGAGGGAGGATAACAGTTTTGGTATGATCATACCTATCCTTCAACCTCCTCCACAAGATATGAGGGTCTCGCACGGATAAATATTGAGTCTGCAGGCTCTCATGCAAATGACGACGGATAAATATCAGCGCATTTGCTTTATCCTTTTCATTTGAGGTTCCATCCTCCATGATTGTATTAGCGAGACCTTGCCCTTGGAGATGCATTTCCATGTCAAGGCACCAGGATAGATAATTCTTTCCACTCACTTCCAGGATGTGGAATTTGGGCTTTTCAATATTTGCCATAATCCTTGCAAAAGTAAATCCTTAAATTAATTAGAAGGATTTCTAAATATCCACCGCTACTTCAGGAGCAGAAGGATATTTTTAGATTTAAAATTTGGCTTCGGGCCAAGAAAAATAAAAATGAAGAATTGGTAGAAGAAGATGAAGTATAAGTTGATTAATAAAATAAATACCCACCTTGCAAAAATTACTTACTCGCGATAGATCTTCGTGCTTGCAAAAAAATACTTACTCAGTCGGTAGATTTTCGTGCTGATAACGTGTTGTAAAATATGGCGTTGTGAATATATAATAAAGAGAATAGAGAGATTGAGTAGAGAAAATGGGGATACCAGAGATAGTAGAGAAAGCCAGAGAAGAGGGTGTGACTGTTTATTCTGATCGTTGTTCACAGTTGTCATAGTACATCAAAAACTAAACTCCTATTTATAGGAGAACAAGAATGTACTTATCATTAATATCAATGTATCGAATGATACATGTACTAGATAGAGGAGACGAACGTTCATTGTATAGGGAGATGTACTTAGAATGTATGATACAAATGTACCATAATAAGTACATTAGATAAGATGAATATAATGAATATTCATTCATGTATTTCATTGATTCATGTATTTTATAACATTTTTTCTGATTAAAAATAAGAAACCTAATAGAAACAAAGTCCGTATTCATAACAACGCCCCCCTTTTTGGTCAACTTCACCAACTAAAATGCACAGCTTTTAATGCTCATGGAAGGCGAAACGAGCGCGAGCATTTGATTCTATCAATCGTATTATATTGGGACGCACTTGCTTTGATTCTATCTCTGAGGACACTCATTAACATTATTATATGACATCCGAACATTTTGTTTTGACTAATAAAGAAATGCCATGTTTATGACGTAAAATTTATGGAGCATAATTCTTATTTATCTTTTTATTGGGCATGATAGGAATATAGATATCGATAATTCTCATTTATGCATAGCTTTGAGCATCAAAATGGCCGACTGTCAGAATTTTGCAAATTGTGGATTACGTGGGCTGGAGGAAAATATTGGCTTTATTTTGATAATCCGAATGCCTTATTAAAAAAGAATATTAAAAAAGAAAAAGAAATCTACAAATGCACTTGCAACTGGACTAATTTCATCTAATAATTAGTACTCAAAGGTGAAAATCTCGTAAGAAGGTTACAATTGTATGATTCGGGTAAAGTAAAATAGAATAAATCGGATTGCACATGGAATTTCTTACACTGATATAGAAAATTGAACATATGCGATTCGCCTCATCCATGTAAAAACACATTTCCTAACTGCTAGGCGTTATGACAATGGCAACCCATGGGATCACTTTCGATCATATCATTCACGAGCATTTCGTGTTGATGTAGTCTATATATAGTCAAGGGACTTTAGTCTTGATCATCATATACATTAATTTTTATATTTTATTTTTTGGAAATTGATTTACTCTTTTGGGTCCTTCCTAGTTTTTCATCACAAAGCTAATGTAGGGAATGAAATGATTAATTTTAAATCACAAGTGTACCAATTTGAGATTTTTCATGATTAAAAAATTAATTTAAGATAATTTTGTCTTGTGCATACTAATTTGAGTTTTTCAAGGTATTAACCATTTTTTATTAACTAACCAAATCAATGAGAGAGTTTAGAAAATTGAACTTTCATGAAATTTGTTAGATTGATTCATCAAACACAAGGAAATAAGTAGTAATACAACCATCACTTTGGAAAAATAAAAATTCTTGAGGCTAGTCTAGGCTTGTTAACCGGGTGAGGTGGACGGCTTTGAGTTGGTTGAAAATAGGCCAATCCAAATTGATCTAGTTAACCATATGACCTATGTTTATACAATACAATTTTTAGCAACTCAAATCCAATTCATGCTCCAATTCTTAGCAAATTTTCCTCATTAAATTGTTATATTTGAAGAATGAGCGATTCCATAGACGACTCACCGAGTCAATGAGGAGCTCCGGTGCTAGGGTCAGGTCATGGGTTAGGATTTCACGTGGCACATGAGCAACATAGAGACATCGATGAGCGCCATGCTAACGGACTAGAGCAATTGGGTGGACATGTTTGGGGAGGGCTAATGGAATGAGATGGAAAGGTGGTGGTCAGATGAAGAGTGGCGGATCTTGCCTAGCTGACAAGAAATACCCTCACTCTTATGATCCAATTCGCTTCCACCTAGTGTCAACAAATCTGATTCGATCTGGTTCCCAAGTTGAATCAGACTACTTCTAATTATCACATCACCTCATCACTCCTATTCTAATTGAAGACTAATATTGAGTGGTGTGAAGAGGTTTAAAAAATTGGTCGAGACTCTTTTTACGAATGAAGATGACCATTTATTTAATGTTTCATTCGCATCAAGTAATATCACTTTCAAGAACTATAATGACTCCGAGCTCCAACCACGGACATCTTCGGACATAAAGACATTACAAGGCTATTCTATATAATTTCTTTTTTGTTCCATTTCAGAAAACCTACAGTTGCATTTCAAGCTTTATTACTGCATTCACACCAAAAAAAAAAAAAAAAATCCACATGGAAAGCCACAAAATAAAAGACAAATATCACCAAAAACCTCAAATTATGTCCATAACGATACAAATACTCCAAATATTTTTTTGTGTCACCGCCCTAAGTTCACCCACTATGGCACATATACCCTCAACTTTTTTTTATTCAAAAAAACCCAAATTATATATATCCTTTATTTCAATTCCGTTGCGGGGTATACTTGTCACACTAATATAAGTTCGGGAATTTTTATGACACGAGAGAAAGTTTGGATTATTTGTGTTACAATTGGTAATTATAGGATTTTTAGTGACAGAAAAAAAGTTCGGAATATTTAGACGACGGTGGGCATAGTTTCCGGTTTTTTTGTGATTAAAAATAAGAAACCTAATAGAAACAGAGTCCGTATTCATACCAAGGCCACCCTTTCTGGCCAACTTCACCAACTAAAATGCACAACTTTTGACGCTCACGGAAGGCGAAACGAGTGCAAGCAACTCTTTGTCTTGCTCGAACTTGGCCATGTCGTCCTCCTTGAGGTGGACCCAGGCCTCGATGCCGTCGCCGGACTTGGTGTCCATGAAGACAACCAGATTCTTGAAAGTGAGGCTCGCCGAGCCGACCCAGGTGGGCTTTCCCCACCCAAAGTCGGCCTCGTAGATCGGGAACCGGCACAAGCTCGTGAAGCCGAACGGCACCACCTCGCCCTGAGAGATCCTCGCCGACCGCTCCTTTAGCCAGTTCAGGTAATCCTTCCCGTCCCGGAGCTTCTTTATGTACTCCCGTCCACCTGCTTGATCGCTTCCCTCACCTGTGCAATGGCAGACCGAGAATTTTTCGTTTGAGAAACGAAAAATATCTTCTATTGGCATATGATCATTGACATTTGCCGGTTTACTAAAGATTGATCCGGGAAAATAGTTTACTATACGTTCTGCGTCAGGCTGCAAATTGACTTTTAAACAGGTGGACTATATCTAGCAGTAAATAGTTCGAAACTTCATTGTAAATCAATTTCACAAACCGGTCTTAATGTGTCTAATATTTCTCTTTTATAAATCAGTCTTAATATATTAACAGGGAGCCATTGGCCCCCAGTTTGATAGTGCTCATCACCTGGTGTACTATCTTGTGGCCTCCGTCGGCGTCGGCATCCTTGGTGGGCACCGTAATCGCCAACCTACTGATGTTGCCAAAGTGGTGCCCCGACATCGGCGGCTCCATCCTTGTCCGGAGATTCACAGTGTGGAGCACAGTGTAGAGCTTGTCCCCTCTGGTGTCGATGGGCTGTGTGCTCGCCATGTAGCGGCTCCATAGGAAAGACGATAGGGCCTCCACTCGGGTTGGGCGGGAGCACCGGTGGTCGACGGTGGTGGCAGCGGTGGCAGCATCGTTGAGGTCCGTGAACTGCTCACGGTGCAAGGCGATAGTGGCGGCATCGAAAACAAAGCGCCTAGTGGAGATGTTGTCCTTGACGATGCCAGTGGACGTCTGTAAGCCAGAGAGGTTGACGGGTGGGAAGAGCTCGGAGGAGCTGAAGCAGGGATCAATGATATCAGTGTCGCCTCGGGCGGCGGCAGCCCAGCTGTTTAGGAAGGTGAAGTAGGAGAGGGCGTCGGCGACCTTGTGGGAGATCAAGAGGCTGAGGGCTAAGCCACCGCACTCGAAGAAGTTGACCTGTGTGGAGAGCGCAAACATCGGAAGTGGGTGAAGACGTTGCATGTTCAGATATTAAAAAATATGAAGTCGTAGAAATCCATTCAAAATGATCTTTTTTCGATCCCGGATATTCAAAAATTATCTCCATTTACCACGTCGGCTATATTTATGCATGTAAAAATACATCAGAGTCAACACAAGATCATAAGTAACGATGATTCGATGGAGGCTAGCGCGGCCGTCACCCTCTTGATCAATTGCTACATGGTGCAATTTGTATTACAGTTTAATCTACAAGGTTCGAGAGAAAATTTCTAAATCTTGCGCTCCCTTAAGCTAGGTGTTGCAGTTCTTTTATCTTGCCTCCTGAGCTAGATTCATGGATAAATAACTGAGACATGAACGCATTTAAATAGGCTATGGTGTATGATTTTTTTAGCTTACTACCTTGTGAGCCCCTCAAGATTGCATATGTCAGAAGTTTGGTTCTGCAGTAAACTGTTGTACAATACAACCTGATGCATGATGCTGTGTAATGTTTTCGATCTAAATGGAAGGCAAAAGAAATAAGAAGGTTTGCAGTGTAAGTATCAACCAAGGGAGAAAAAAAAAGTAATCTCTCGTTTCAAGTTAGCGTTCCGAAAAATAATGTCTTCTGTGTTTTCCGGATGTTTATACCTGAACAGCCACAGCAAAGTCCTGCACATCGTCGAGCTGGCGCGGCAAAAACCTATTCAGAACCCGAGGGACCGGGTTCTCAAGGATATCTGAGAGCTCGCACCTGACCCTAGCCTCCACGCACAAAGCGCCCTCGTCGTTGCAGTCGACGTAGAGGTTGTCCCTGACCCGACCCGCGAGAGGGTAGAACTGGGTCAAGGCCTTGGCCAGAGCCTGCCTGATTCGGCCACGTTTCTCGTCGAGCGACACATCATCGTCCCTCGGGAAGAAGAGGACCAAGGGCATGAACACCGGGACTTGAATCTGGTCGAGGAAGGAGAGCTTGTAATGGCGGAGATGGTCCGGAGTTGGCGACGAGGGCTTGATGGTGTCGCTGGAGACGACTTCCACTTCGACGTCGGCCATCGTCATGGCTTTCGTCTTTTCGCGGTTTCGAACTCCTAGAGAGAGTGTGAAATGATGTGCTGAGCGAGTGCTCAAGCTTGAGGAAGAAAGAAGGTATGGGACGATACTATTTACAACCAGCCCTGGCAATATCGGGTGGATATATATAGAAGGCGGGAAGACGAAGAAAAGTCAACGGGAAAGTAGGGTTTTGTTTTTCGTGTTCTATTAATATGTGAACGATTCAGGGGGTAAAAACGTTTGTTTTTCGTTTAGAAAATACGTGTGACTCTTTAAATCTCTCTTTTTGTGTTTTATTTTTGTTTTAATGTGCATAAATATACATAAAGCCCTATAAACTCGTACCCAAAAATCGTCATATTTTGATGGATTTTTGTCGATAATCATCTATATGATATCTATATCAAGAATGTAACAAAAGATTTTAAGTTAATTCATAAGCTATACTCGATATAAATAAAAACATGCAGGACAAATACAACCTAACTGGGCTTTGTCATCATAAATTTAATGGCAACTTGCTGAATTATTTCTCACATGAATGGAAGCCAAGCCACAAACACGTTGTCATTTTATAATTTTATGGGAAGAAATCATAATCTATTTATGTAAATAATTTTAAAGTTATTAGTCAGTGTTCGCACGAATAAATTTGGGGGATGCCCATTTGTTAAACTAAAACAGCTGGAAGGAAACCATTTTTTTTTTTTAAGGATTGGGAGGCTCAAGTTGCAGCACGTCCAATGATTAAGGAAAGAGTGGAGGAAAATAGTCATCATCCCTAAACTACTTCCACCGTATTGTCACGTTCTTTTTATTTTGATATTTCGTGAAAAATGAATCATTTGAATAATATCTTTCTAAATATAATCGCTTGTATAACTTACAAAAATAAATAAATGAAAAATATTTTCATCATCCACAAAAATATTTAAACGTAAATTGTTGTCAATAATAAAAATATTTTTACATTGACTAATTATTTCAAGCAATACATACAAGCTAATATTTTTAAGAAAATATTTTTAAATCATTTATTTTTCATGATACAAACAAAATCAAAAAATACAATCTTCAATTGAAAGTACCTAGTCAAAAGTTAAATTAATACTTTTTTTGTCGAAAGTTAAACTAAATTTGAAAAACATATATGGTTTCATTTTCAAATAAAGCCAATCAATGTATAATAAACCACATTTCCACCTAACAGCCTAAATTGTTTTTAATAACCGATAGAGGTGCTACAAAATTTTATGCAGTATCAAAGTAGGAGGTTTTTGAGTTCGAATCTTTTCAAGACTCTTGTTCACATCTCTTGTCATATCTTTTCACATTAAGTTTTAGGCCAAAGTCCAATTTACATATAAAAAAAATGGTTATAATATTAAATAATTATATCACACGTTTATCTAGCGGCTCAAAAAATAATAGGAGAAGGAAATCAGAGAGTTGCGACACTATTGATACCATCACCTTGGTTCGAATTCGGAAATTTTGCTTTTCTTATTGGAGGAGAATATTTTCGATTCGTTGACTTTAATATTTGATATATCGAATCTGCCAACCTGGATTCCTCGATGAAGATTTGAGAAGATTGATCAGATGTATATGAGAACAAAGCATGGCTAAAATGGAGGATTCTTTTAAGTTCTAAAATGAGACATTCCGCTACAGCTGCTGGTCAGCTATTTTGGAAGCGGTATCTTCTGCAACATCTTTGCTTAGGTTGCAGGATTGCTCGATGAAGGGCCGGAATTCATTCGACGGATTCTTTAGCGATTCTAGATAGAAATTGTATCGATGGAATACATTAATCAACGATGAAACCTCGTGATATAAAAAGCTTTACGGAATGTAATCGACGACAAAATGTGATGAACAAAAAAAAAATTGGAATTCAATCAACGGCGAAAATTTGAAAATTACAACTGAGATACTGAATATGATTGACGGCGAGATATCCGAAATTACGACTAAAGTAGAGGAATCGAAAGATATTTGAATTGCGAAAAAGTAAAGATGAAGATAATTTTGCAAGAATGTTGAGTTGTTTGATTGAATGGAGAGTCTTGCTAAGAGTACAATATTTATCCCTAAATCTTATTATCTAGAACAAATATTCACATGAAGTTAAAAATCCCTGAATTAGTGGCAACAAAGGTAAAGCACCCAACCACCCATGTGGTGGCCAGGGCTTGAGCTTTCATCCCCCTCACGAAGGGGACGGGTCAAACCCACGACGTGCAACCGCTAAGTGGTATTAAGTGTGAATGCCGTGGTGATGCCCTGCTTACCCAACGTGCTAGAGGTTTCTGGCATGCCAGTCGCCCAAATGCTAGTTCTCCCTGTCTCAAAAAAATCAAAAATAAAGGTAAGTGCCCAACCATTACGTTTCCATGTCGATTGCCAATCTTGTTAAAGGCTCTCCTTGATAACTAATGTTATTGATGACTTCCTTAACGGGTTGAATTGTCGATTATTTTGTTCATTGTTAACCAAACTCTGTTTTTATCAATTAAAATTTGATACTTTTCGATAATAACAAAAAAAAAAATTGGTCATTTTTTAGGGCCAACAAGATTATTAATCTTTCGCATGACAATGTCACGGATGAATCCATTCATCCATTCCCGTGGCAGTCATCTTCGTTAAGCTTGGAACAACAAAGCTCCTACTGCCAAACAGGACATAAACAAGGGTTTTTCAGTATGCCTTACCAAAAATCAGGAGATTATACACACCTAATCTTCTTCTCTGAAGTCAAGGAATTCAAGTTGCCAAGTTGCCAATGATCGTAATAGCTAACGAAATTTCTGTATAGTGAATTATTATAGTCAATACGGACCAAAAAAATAAATTATTATAGTCAACGAATCCATGACTGCAAAATATTATCCTCTAATAAAGAAAACAAAAATTCCAAAGATGAATTCGGACGAACGTGATGGCAACTTTTGGGATTTTTAGATGAATATCCAGCTTTTGTTTAGGTTCTGCCGGGGTTTAAATTTGATATCTTGAAAGATTTTGTGCGACAATTGCCAATTATTTTAAAATTTTAAGTTGTTAAATAATTATATGATTTAATATTTAAATATTGTAATAAGTTGAAGTACTTGTCTTCTCGTAAAGAATTTCATTTTTAAGTAGTTGTTAAACACCTCGATTAAAATAAAATTATCTATGCACTGTCTTTCTCGTGTTATAAATACATTAAAAATGAGAACAAAGGAAAAAGTCACAAAAAAATCCCAAAATATGTTAATTATGACACATTTATCTAGAATTTTTTGTGATATAAAAAATCTCAAATTATGCCCTTTGTGACGCATTTATCATAAAATGTTTCTTGTGATATAAAAACCCTAAACATATATCTATATGACACATTTATCCTCAATCAAGGTTTTGTTAAATGATTATCAATTTTTATTTCACTTAAGGCATGTTTACGCCTTGTCAATAGTATTTGCTTTCTAGCATCCATATATATATGTATATATATATATATATATATATATATATATATATATATATATATATATATTTTGTCGATCTCTACTCTATTCCTATTCTACGCTCTCTCTCAGACTTTTGCAGGGCGTGGGAGTCGAAACCCACGCTTGAAACTTACGCGTCCCCACCCCATCCCCCGAGAAGGTGGGGATTCAACCCATCACCTCCCCTTCCATGTTGGAAGGGCCACGTAGAGGGCGAACCGGTGGTTTTCTAAGCATCCATATAGGTAGATTTATAACGATCTCATTAACGGATTTTTAACAAATAGCAAATACGTCACACAAGTATAAATTTTAAATTTTTCGTGTCACGAAAAAATTATGATAAAGATATCCTAATAAGCATAGTTTTGGATTTTTGATAGCTTTTGCCCTACCAGTGTCCTTAAGGCACCCATTAACAAGACTCCTCATATAATGAACGGCAACCATGATTGAAACTTTAAATTCAGGGAACAAGGATGGATCGTCGTATGTTACGCCTCCAACGTCAACCTCCGCAATAGTTTGACGGGAGAGTTGAAACTTAATTTCAGGGAACATGGATGGATCGTCATATGATACGCCTCGCTGACTTTTAGGGCGACGAAAGGTCATTTGAAGTTGTGCCTCGTCCACCGTAGAAAGTTATATTAAATTATCAAAATTATATATATTAGTCTACTTAATACCCAAATAGCACCGTGGACCTTTTTTTTATGTTACTGCAAATGATACCCTTTCCACGAATTATCACTTCAATCAAGTAAGTTGAAGTACTAATAGGAAAAGTATTTAAAAAAAAAAAAAAAAAACGTCCTAAATCACAGTGTTTCCAATTTAATTATAAACATTTCAATTGAGCTAATTTAATACTAAACATTTTTATATTGATACAAATTCAATCTATTAGGCCAATTTAGGTTGGAAACCACTATGGCATAGCCAACGTGATGTGTGCATTTTTTATGGGCAAGGCCGATCCTCACGGCCATTGGCAAAAATAAGGAAAGAAAAAAGGATGGGAAAAAACTATTTAAAATAATTTTAAACAATGTTCATGTCAACATCGGCCATCCATATTGAATGAATATGTCATGGAGTATCAATTTGGGATCTTTAATGGCATTACCCCAAAAGAAAAATATGAAAAAATTTTGCAACAACCGAGCACGCTATATATGTTTGATTACCAAGTGTTTTTCATATAGAGTTCCATATAATATAATGATTATGAAGAATGTTTACATGTATATAGTACCGTCTATTAAGTAATAAAGAATCCAAATTCGGTGTTCAAACTTGATTTTTTACCATCAGACACCAATAGAGGAATGCTCCAAAAAAAAAAAAAAAAAATGGAAGCGCTTGTGCTTAAATTCGGGAGGCAAAAATAATAACTATCATATGCTATAAAAATGAGAAAAATAATGAAATAAAATGAAAAATTCCTCGAATTAGCATCTCAAAGCATTGAAAAAAATTGAAAAAGAAACGCCCATCTTATTTTGAGTGACGAACATTTCAGATTGCAAAGTCAAAAGTGAATTGCGGCACGGCACATCTTTGACAATTGCAAAATACTGGTAAGCTACCCGAGCTTACGCCAGTTCAAACTTACTCCCTTTTTTTTTTAATGTGAGATAATATAAAAAAAATTACTCTAATTATTATAAATTTAAACTTGATTAAATTAGCATGCAGCTTCCTATAATTTAGTTTATGTCAAAAGCCCAAGTATATCGATGACAAGTCTAAATAGACTAGTGTAGTGTGGACGAGTTCAAAAGATTAGAATTATGTCCATATCGAAGATACTATCCAAAAAGTCCTAACAAACAAAATTACGACCATCATCTATGGCAGAGCCAATGTTGATGTGGACATCGGAATCTATTGCTAAAATTGGTTGGGATGACTAAAATGATAAATCGTCAAAGGATTTATGATTAAATTGATCAATTGAAAAATTTAAACTGAATTAGCCGATATACAACAGATTTAAAACTCTTTAGACAAGTATCTGTATCCATATCAAATGACTCATTTAATCTTCGTTATTTAGGTAAATTCATTTTTAATGATGCATTTGTATTTTTCATCAAGATTGTATTGAACGTATACTATATACAATGTTAGCTGTCCATTTTTTTCATTTATGAGTCAAATTTAGGCCCGAGCAAAGTTCTTTAGCTCAAACGCATTGACAATTTATTAGCTTATTACAAGTTCAATGATGTATTCATATAAATCTAGATTTATGCAGAGTATAATGACATACATAGATGGAATTCAAGTTGGAAAAATGAATTTCTACGGCTGCATTACAATAAACTTGTACGGTCAATATAATTATGAAAGATATTTGGTTATATGATGTAAAGTAATATTCAAATTTAAGGCGAAATTCATGTACTTCGGGGATAAGCTCAAGAAATCAACTACATCAGCAGCTTTGGTACATAGTTATGAGCTTGTGTAAATGTCATAATGTTTTTAATGTAATATATGTTGGGAAACATGACTTAGATGTTGGAGTTTTGTTTGTTAAAACAAAAAAATAAAATGAGTGCTTTTTACCTTGTCCCACATGGGAAAGGTGGGAAGAGGTAAACCAGTTTAAAAGTGTGGGATTTCCTTTGTATAATTAAAGTAATGATTGGGTGGGGCTAGACCCCACCATACTTATGCGGATGCGCGATTATTTGGCGCACTTAGCATTAATCCCTCTATTATTTATTTTATTTTTGTTTTGTTATGTTATTAATTTTAATCAAAGGTTGTTGGTTTTGAGAATTTTCGGAAATAAAATATAAAATGAAAATTCGAAATTTTATTTATTAAATAAATAATTAATTATTAATTATTATTCCTAATTTATTTGTGTCTTTTCAAGGCAAGCTTTGCATATGATACCCCTTTGGTTTGCAACCTTTTCCGAAGGGTTGCATTGGTTCGGTTTTAACTTCTTACGAATAGATACCTTTGTTCATTTGAGCAAATTTTCGAAAGAATATGTCTGTTCATTTCGCAACTTTTTACGAAGAGTTGTCTTCGTTTTTTAAGACTATTTTATATATACTTGTCGATTGAGGAAGAATTAGAGTGATCATTTTTTCATTTTTTCGAGTCTTCTTTCTTGAAAAACGCAGCCATCCTTTCAATTGTTTCCTAGAGAGATCTGGAGAAATACTAGAATTCTTTATCTAGTATTCTCAATTTGAGACTTTGTTGTATCCTGGAGGATATTTGCCGGTGACCATTAGCAACTTTGTGGGGCAAATAAATCCTTAAAGAAAGTGATATCACGCCTCAAAGTCTGACTCAAGTACTCAAAAGATCGGTCTTCATTGTTCTACCTTATTCGAAGCCATATATTCACAACATTAGAATCAATAGAGTAATCAACTTGGAATTTGAGGCGTAATATCACTTCCATTAAGGATTTATTTGCCCTACAATGTTGCTAATGGTCACTAGCAAATATCTTCCAAGATACAAGAAAGTCTCAAAAGCAATTCTAAGTATTTCTCCGTGGTCTCTAGAAAACAATTGAACATATGGTCGTAGTTTTTTAAAGGAAAATGATTTCATACTTGTTCATCAAAAACTATATATATATATCGGTCTTAGAGAACATATGCAACTCTTCGTGAAAGGTTGCAAAGTGAACAAAGGCATTTTGATATGACCAAAAAAAAAATAAACAAATATAATTCCTTGGGAAATGTTGCAAACTTTATGAGTATAATTTTCAAAGGTTATCTTGAAAAGACACATATATAAAAAAATTCGGAATAATAAAATAATAAATAATAATAGTTTTTTTTAATAAATAAAACTCCAAATTTTCATAATTTCCAAAAATACTTAATAAACAAAAAAAAAAAACCTTTGAACTAATAAAGGTTAATAAGATAACCGTACGAAATAAAATAAAATAAAGGAATCAGTGCTAATTAAACTACAAACGCACAAGCATACTAAGTGTGCCTAATAATCAAGCCAAAACCGTGCAATTACTCATGCATCTGCATGCGGGTATTGTGGAGTCTAACTCACACCCAATCTTTTCTTTAAACACATTAGAGAAGGCTCACACTTATTAATTGACCAATCTCCTCTCAACTTTCATATGTGAGACAGGGAAAGGCATCCTTTGTTTGTTTTACAAACAAACTTCCAATAACCCCCACTTTGTTTGTAAAACAAAGATTTCAAAAAAAAAAAAAAATTGAAAGCATACAACCAAAATTTTGTGAGATTAATATACATATATAAAGGTTTCTTTTAAGTTAAATCTTTACTTAGTGCCAGTATCTTAAAATTCTATCAAAGTGACAAGTAACTCGGCTTTAAACTTGTACTTTTAAATAATAGAATCAAACATACCACACATATACTAACCTCTTGTTTTAACGAGAAGTTCTATATTACTCTGCACTATTATGGCATTGTACTTGATCCTATTTCATGAGCTCTTTAGAAAGCAACCCTAACTTTTATAAAAAGCAATACCACTTCTAAGCTCATATAGGTGAAGTATCTATCATGTACTTCTACTATTAACCCAATACAAATTTATACTATACTTTATTAAGAATTTAATTCAATCTACAAAACGAAATAGACGATACTAACTTCTCTATGTCAATATCAAACAATCACATTCAGTAACTTGTTCTTACCCATTAAACCTTGTAACTAGTGATGTTTTAGAAAAAGATCGTGTTACCAATACTTGTTATTTTAATTAAAGGGTTTCGGCCTCATTTCTTGCAAGGTCATTATTACCATGTCTCTTGGTAAAGTTTTTGTTAAGGGATTGGCTAGATTAGTACTTAACCTCATGTAAACAATTGTTATGATACCATCTTTAATCAATTGTCTTACATATTCATGTCTTAGACTAATATGTCTAGACTTACCATTATAGATGCTACCATAAGCTCTTATTAAAGAGGCTTGACTATCACAATAGATAGAAATAAGAGGCATAGGATTAGGCCATATTTTGATATCCAACAACAAATTTATAATCTATTCAGCCTCTTTCCCAATTCCTGCTAAGCAACGAATTTTGATTCCATCGTTAAATAAGTTACGCATGTCTGTTTTTTACTCACCCAAGATACAGCACCTCCACCTCGTGTGAAAATCCATCCAAAAGTGGAATGCTCATTTCTCACACTTGTAATCCAACTAACATAGGTGTATCCTTCTAACACAGCCCAATAATTATTGTAGAATAATGCTAAAATTTTAGTTCTCTTAAGATTATCAAAATTTTAGATAATAACCCTCAAATGTTCTATACTTGGATTAATAGTATACATACTCAACTTGCATACAAAATAAACAATATCAGGTCTAGTACAATACATCACATACATTAAAGACCTTATAACACTCGCATATTCAAGTTGTGTTACAGCTCTACCAGTATTATAATTTAATTTAATACCGGAATCAAATGAAGTGCTAATTTCCTTGAAACCAAGATGTTGAAATTTATTTAATAATTTTTCAATATAACTATATTGGTTTAAAGAATAACTCCCACTACATTTCTTAACTTTAATACCTAAGGTAGTATTTATTTCACCCAAATCCTTCATTTTAAACATGGAGGTTAGATAATTCTTAGTCTCAATAATTCTAGTCATATTCGTTTCAAAGATAAGCATATCATCAACATACAAGCACACTAAAACACCATAGTCTTTAGTGAATTTAGAGTATATACACTTATCAGCACTATTGTGGATGAAATCATTAGACAATATAACCTAATCAAATTTTTCATGTCACTGCTTAGGAGCTTACTTAAGCCCATAAAGAGACTTAATTAAATTACATACTTTCCTTTCATTTCTAGGAAGAACAAAACCCTTTGGTTCTTCCATATAAACTTCCTCATTTGAATCTCCATTCAAGAAAGCAATCTTGACATCCATTTGATGAACACAAAGATCATAAATTGAAGCTAGAGTAAAAAGAATTTGAATAGAAGTTATACGTGCAACAGGAGCATATGTATCAAAATATTCCATTCATTTCTTTTGTCTATACCTTTTAGCCACTAGTCTAGCCTTAAAAGCTTGGATAAAACCATCAGAATGATATTTTCTTTTTAAAACCCATTTACACTTAATAGGCCCAAATCCTTTTGGTGATATATCAAAACCTAAGTAATATTGGACATAATTGAGTCCATTTCATCATTTATAACTTCTTTCCAAAAAGAAGCATCTTTATAAGACATAGCATTTTTAGGATCATTTTCTAAATTTAATACTAAAGGGTATTTATTTATCACGTTATTATCTCTATCTCATTCAACAAGAAAAAAATTGAGTAATAAAATCAAGACCTAAGTTTTTTAGTTTCCTAGCTCTATTGTTTCTCCTCAATTCAATCATGTTTTTAGAATCATTCATTTCTTTCTCTTGACAATCTACTTGAGTTTCCATAGGTTTTTAATTATTTTTAATAATTTTAGAATCTGCAAAATATTTATTCTCAAAGAGTTCAACGTCTCTCGATTCTATAATAACATTGGACTCTAAGTCAAGAAGTCTATAAGCTTTACTGTTTGCGGTATATCCAACAAAAATATTTTTAATAGCTCTAGGTCCAAGTTTTGTTCTCTTGGGGTCTGGTACTCAGCAGTATGCCAAACACCCCTACACTTAAAGTATGACAATTTTGATTTTCTACATTTTCATACTTCATAAGAAGCTATGTCATTTTTCTTGGAATGTATTATATTATGAATATAACATGTAGTAAGCAATGCTCATCCCCAAAGATTAATTGGTAGCTTTGAATTTGAAAGCATACAATTAACCATTTCTCTAAAAGATCGATTTTTTCTTTTAGTCAAACCATTTTGTTGTGGAGTATATAATACTAAAACTTGATGAATAATACAATGTTTTTCACAAAATGAAAATAATTCATTTAAGAAATATTCTCCACCTCTATTTAAACGTAGAGCTTTGATTTTCCTTTCTAATTGATTTCTACTTCGGCCTTATATTTTTTAATAATAATAAATGCTTCATGCTTCAACCTTCAACCTTATGAAATAAACACATAAAAATCTACTACAATCATCTACAAAGATAATAAAATACCTTTTACCACCATGTGTTAGCACGCCGTTGAATTCACATATATCACTATAAATCAAATTTAATAAATTTGAATTTCTTTTAACACTAGGAAATGGTTTCTTAGTTAATTTACACTTAGCACATATTTCACATTTATCAAATTCATCATTGAAATCAAGTCTAACTTCTTCATATTCTTCAAATAATAAATATTTATACGTGCCAATCTAACATGTCATAAAAATGAAGACTCAACAATATAAGCAAAACTAGTAATATTATTATTGATACTTAGTTGATACATACCATTGGGAGAAGTACACCATTGGTGCCATAAGTTGTGTACAGCGCTTACTTTGGTGCCAAAAGTTTCCGTCGGATCACTTAATTGCCAAAAATTTTGAAAAACGATCACTTTGGTGCCATCGCCGATTTGGTTGGCCGGAAATCCGACATGGCAGTTTTTTATTAATTTTTGCCGCTGACGTGGATCGTTGGAAAATGCAATCAGCATACAAAGAACAAAACGACGACGTTTACCATTTTCCCCCAAAGAAACCCTAGATCCCTAATTTCGACTAGAACCGAAAGTTGAAAACCCTAAATCCCCAATTCGACCATTTCGAGTGCATACTTCGATTTTCTCCCAAAGTTAACAGCTTGCTCTTGCAAATGGAGGACAGAAGTTTCAACATCGACTCACATTCCTATAAGAAAAGCGAATTAGATGGTGAGTGTTAGTGTTATTGTGGGTTACCGAGTCCGAAAAGAACATCTTGGACTCAGTTGAATCCCGGGAGAAGATTCCATGGGTGTGGCAAATATAGAAAATGCTCGAAGTGCCAATATTTCAAATGGGTTGATAGGAAATTCTATAATCGAGCGACAGAGGTGATATTGGAGTTACTTGAAGGCCGAAATCAACCTCACCTACATTAATGGACGAGTTGAAGGATGTTGACTCAATGCAAGCTCAATGAAGGGTTTAACATCTCTAGTGGACTATTTGAAGAGGGAGGTTTCAAGGCTGAAAATTGAAAGAAACTTTTATTGAGCGTTGATTGTGTTCTTATTTTCTTGGGTAGTTTATTCAAATGTAAAGTGAGTAATGAGAAGAAGTTTGTATGTCTATCACAATCGAAGACGTGGAATATGCACTTGTATTGGGTTATTTATACGTAAAACGTGTTTTTGATTTGTTGCAAATTTTGTATGAAGCAGAAGGTTTTGTTGTTGTAATCTATAGGTAGAAATGCAAGGTTGGACTTGGAAAGTATTAGTTGTGAGCACTTAAAAGTTTTGTTGTTTAGTTGTGTATTATTAATGTTTGTTTTGGTTAGTTTTTGCTTCAAATATAATGGTTTGCTGCATTTTTTATTTGGTAATGGTTTGCTGTATTTTTTATTTGGTAATGGTTTATGATTTGCTGCATTTGTTATTTGGTAATGGTTTATGGTTTGCTGCATTTGTTCTTTGGTAATGGTTTGCTGATTTGCTACAATTGCAAACCATGGCGAAATTAAAGGATGGTGGCAAATTCACGATTGACCATTTTAGTGCCATAAGTTATAAATAGTGATCGCTTGAGTGCCAAGTTTTTATAAAAGTGATCATTTAAGTGCCAGTCGTGATTACAAAGTGATCATTTAAGTGCTAGTCGCGATTACAAAGTGATCATTTATGTTGCACAAGTTTTTTAAAAAAGAACATGTTAGTGCTAAACGTCATGCACCTTGTTCTTGCACCAGTTGGGTTACTGATGCATCTTCTTGCACCAACCCATACAAGTGTTGATGCAACAAGATGTACCAGCACCGAAAATGTTCTTGTAGCAGCACATATAACCAGAACCCCACAAATTCATTATAATCCACAACTTCAACCAGCAACAGTAACATTGCAGCAACAGCAAAAATAAAATATACAGCATAACTGACTTGCTAGCACTCTAGCCGAAACCAACACAAAAGAAAATAGTCAATCCAGTACTTCCCATTAACATAAGATTGTTTACAAAAGAAAAGAAAAACATATCTAACTTCACTCCTTAATCACCGAAAGTTCAGCACCCTCTTAAAAAAAAAACAATGGCAATATGCAAGCAGCAACTACCATCAATGATATAATATCCAGCACCCTCCTAAAAAAAGAAAACATGAAAAGAGACAATATCTAGCACCACATAAAAAAAGACCATGTCCAGCACCCTCCCATCAGTCAATATTGACAACACCCTAATCTCATTTTCCTCTTGGAGCTTTGAATTGATTCATAATCCGAGCACTCTTTCGAACTGGATGTGCAAATTCTTTAACTGGGCTTTCTGTCACCTTATTTTTCTTTTCCTTGTTTTTTACGGCGGCTATTTTTGTTCTAGCACATGTCATGTGTTGGTCCATATCATCACTACTGCTCTCAATCGTTAGTTGAGATGGAACTGGTGCTGAGTTCTTTTTAAATGACTGTTTCGCAGCTATACCCACTGTCTTCTTTTTCTTTGGAACACTCTTCTTTGACTGCGCCCTTGATTGTTGAGTTGGCCCATCTTGAGAGAGAAATACCTCCGAAGTTCTTCCAGGCTACATGAACATAGCGATATTGTCAACCAAATGAATTGAAGTACAACAAATTAAATGCATGAGGCCTACAAATCTTACATTCAAAATAGTCATTTCAGTTCGTTCATCTGTGTAAATCCCATAATCATATTGCCTTAATCTTTTTCCAATAGCCCCTCTTGTTTGCTGTGGTGCATCATTTTCAGCAGCAACAGATGGGGGAGCAGCCTCTGCAACTTGTGCAGTTGCTTGTCTTCTTACCTGAGAAACACATAACAAATTTAAAACTCAGCCCATAAAAGACAAACACAACGATGTACAACTTACAAGAATTTTTTTTCTTCTCGTTTGCTCAACAATGGACTCAGTTATTGTTGTTACTGTCCTGCCTATTCTAGTCCCTGTCCCTGCACTTGAGCCTACAACGGGGCCTTTTTTCTGGCCCTTTAGAAGGCCTTACAACAATATACTAAATCAGAATCATGACCAATTATAATGAATAATTAAACATCTACTCATTTTCATGGGTGAAACAAATGGAGAAAACTTATCAAATTACAAGTGCATAATAAAGGAAAAGCACAAGAGAAGTCTATACACATGGTCAACCATTAAACTCTATCGAATAGAAAATGAGGTAAAGATGATACTTACCTTACAGCAGGGCTTTCTGTTTGCCCTTCAGTAGGCATTATTGCAAGACCTTCTGTCCTACCTTCACTAGGCCCAACAAGAAGCTCTTCAGTAGGGTCTTCTGTCCTACCTTCAGCCATTATATCTTACTGTTGATGCTACCTTTTCAGCTCACAACCTTTCTTATTGTGCCATTCCTTACGGCAATAGGAGCATTTCATCTTTGAGCCAATCCTACTCATCCTCTGACTTGATGCATTTTCCTGCTACATTCTTCTTTTCTTTTTTAGCCTTCCAATTTGCTTCTTCAGCCGCAAAGGTAGAGGGCTTTCATGATTTGTTGGCTCCCAATATTTGTTGCCTCTGATAGGCTGTATCATGAATCAGTATGAAGCAAGGTATGAGCTTTTTTTGTACTAATCATATAGGTAATCATCTGGGTTTTCTTGCTTCATCTTAATAGCTCAAATTGCATAGGCACAGGGAATTCCATTCAATTGCTAGGCTTGGCATGAACACTTTCTTCAATCCAACTTGACAACATACTTATCATGATTTTGAATAATCTCATATCCATTATCTTCATTCCAAACTAGATGGCAAAACCTACTAGTAGCAATGTTGGCATCCAATCTCTTCATAATCTTAGGACCACAGTCTCTAGTCCATTTCGTAACCTCGTCTCTTTGCCTATGCAATCTAGTCATCACCATCACTCGAATATCATCAAGCATGCTGATGATTGGTTTGTACCTGGCCTCTAAAATTCTGCCATTGAAAGCTTCACTGAAATTGTTATCAATGATATTGCATTTGAACTCTTCGCTGAAGAAGGCCCGACACCAGTGCTTAGCTTCTGTTTGGAAAAGTGCATCAAAACCTTCCTTTGTCAGCTGCAACAATCCTTGTTTAGCTAATCTAAAATCAGCCATGTTGGTACTCTTTGCTATTTGCCAGAATTGCTTCTACAGCCTATCTCCTTTGAAATTCCTTGACCAGTTTGCATATATGTGCCTCGCGCACATTCTATGCTCAACATATGGCATCAACTTAGCCAATGCAGGAATAAGTCCCTACAAAAATTCAAACCAATAAATACAAGTTAGGAAAAAGATGCAAATGATTAATATTAAAATGAAGTGAATTAATTGACAATGAAATTACCTTCTGTTGGTCGCTCATGAATGCCCATCTCCCCATCAGCTATCTCAAGGTCAGCCATTAAATTTTTGAGAAACCAGGACCAAATATTCTTGTTCTCTATCTTCACCACTGCCCAAGCTATCAAAAATATTTGATTATTTGCATCTCTTCCCACAGCAGCCAACAACTCTCCCTTGCACAAACCTTTTAGAAAGCATCCATCCAATCCTATAACTCTTCTACAACCACCCAAGAAGCCTCGTTTGCATGCATTAAAACAGACATAAAAATCTATCAAATCTAGGCCCAAGATCAGGGAGTGGCCTCTCCACAACCTCTACATACACCCTGCTAAATGGGTTTTGAAACATGCATTCGCCAACATAGTCATATACCTGCGCATATTCTTCCTTATACCCACCCATCAGTATTTTCATCACCCTCATCTTAGCTCCCTTACATTGATTCCTTGACACATTAACCCCTACTTGCTCCTTCACTAACTGTTGAAATTGAGAACTCTTGATCTTGGGCATTGCTTTGATAGTGTTGAAAAAATACTTCGATAACCACACACTTGTTACCCTTTTATTGTTAAAGATAATTTGACAAGTATGCTCCTCCTGCAAGGACCTAATCTAGAATGACCCATTCTTACTCAGCGCGCTATAAAGCTTCCATGGACCATTGGGTTATGAGCACTTACCTCTCACAAATTCCTTTGTGTTTCTAATGAATTGAGCACTCCTCTATTCACCAATGGAGTTCTTCATAATAGCTTCCTTTAACTGTTTCGCATCGTCAAATCTCATGCCCACAGACAAAATAAGTTTATCAACAGTCGGGTCATAGCAAAGGTACTTACTTTTTCTTCAATGAGCAAGTTCTTCATCATCATTGTTAAGCTCATTCTCCGAACCAGCAACTCCATCACCACAACTTTCTTCATCTTCACTTCTATTACCTTCAACTGGAACTCGATCCCCATTTACTAGCTCGGGCCTCTTTGCTGAAGGTGCAAGTTTTTTTCTCAGAAATTCCCTTTGCTTTTGTCATGATTGTGCGAGTTCATCATCATCTTCGTCACTTGGGAAATTTAAGCAAAATATTCATCTTCCGATTCACTGGATAAAGCAATTTCTCATCCTAATCCAATGAAGTCTACATCGCCCACATCTTCACCCAAATCTTCACCTAAGCTTTCAGAACATCTCACTATTTGTTCATATCTATCAATGTGAGTTATCTCCCTTTCATCTCTTTCATCCCTGACCTGATTACTTGCTTGAATAGGATCCCTCACTTCTCCTTTTTCAGTGGTGGTCTGCTCATCCCCATCCTCATCCTCATCATCATCCTCATCCTCACCATCATTATAATACTCAACATATACCTTAGCTTTTTCGCCGTAAAGATAATGGTAAATGATATCCTTAATACCATTATCGTCATTAAAAAATCTCAAGCCATCCTTCAATTTCTTCCTAGGAACACAGTAATGTAGTTTTTGTACTTTGCATCGTAAAAAATACACCAAATCCCTCAAAAAAGTAACATATTATGGCTTCCAAACATTGACATAAATAGTACCTTCATTTCCGCCAGTATATTGCCAATCATCGACGCCAATAAGAAACTCTCCACCATAGCAAACAATGATGCCTACCTGATTCGTGTCCATGTCGATGCTGCACCCAATGAAAAAAACAAATGTCATTACTTGTTGGAACCACATGACAGAATCAGCAACTTCACATGGAGGTCCTAGTAATTTTGTTGTGAAGAAACAAATGCAACTAATCTCCCCAATTCGGTGTTTTTACAGAAACAAAATAAACCGAATTGAATAAACAAAGTGAGGTCCCACCACCCATTTTTCAATTCAATCACATTCAGCCCCCTCTTTCCCCCACAAAAACAGTCCAATTAATTAAATAAATTCGGTCCCACCATTGTTTCCCCGAGTCGAGCCCCTATTTTCCCCTTCGCGCCCTATTTTTCTATTCGGTCCCCACAAAAGAAAGCAAACGAACGACGAAACCCTCAAATTTTCTATTTGACCCCCACCAATTTCCCCCTAAGCCGAGCCCTCAAATTCGGTCCGCACCACTTTTCCCACCACTTTCCCCGAGCTGAGCTCTCAATTTGCCCTCCACGCCCTAACTTGCTTGTCGGAACCCTAATTTTTCACTAAATTGAACCACGTAGAGAACATGACAAACCTAAGTGAGCGAGAGTTGAGGATCTAGCCAGTGAACGAACGTGAACGACGGCGCAACTATAGCGGTGGCCGAGCGACGGCGGGCGAGTGACGGCGAGCGAGTGAACGACGATGGGTCAGCAAGCTACAGTTGGCAGCGTCGAGCGAGAATCTAATACGAACACCATTTTTGGCCCACGTCGTTTTTTACCATAGTTAATCCACTATACGATTATCGTTTTGTAGGTAATTCATGTGGAATGGTAAAACAACGTCGTTTTTTACAAAGAAAATGAAACGACGTCATTTTATGCCATCCACCGTGGACAATAATAAGAGTTGTCAATTTTTTTTTTAAAATATAAATGCCACATAATCATTTTGGTTGGAATTTCTCGTTGGTAGCACCAAAGTGATCGTTTTTTCTCTGATTTGGCACTTAAGTAATCCGGCGGAAACTTTTGGCACCAAAGTGACCGCCGCCGTACACAACTTATGGCACCAATAGTGTCTTTATCCTCATACCATTATTAGCATAACTCTTTCCTACAAACAGCCCATACTTCAACATGATAACCTTGTTGGATTCAAACAAAACCCGAAACCCCCTCTTACAAAGTAAATCAATAAAAACTAAGTTCTTCCTAATTTCGGATATAAATAACACATTAAAAAGAGTAATCTTATTTCCATAAGTGAAGTATATCTCTGCTGTGCCTTTTCTAGCAATCTTTGCAAGAGCATTCGCCACCAAAACCTCATGAACATTTGAGTCGACAGTCTCTTCAAATTGCTTGAACATGTATTTGTCATTGCACACATGGACTGTTGCTCAAAAATCAAACCCATCAACCAAATTGGACAATAGTAGAGTTGATTTTAGAAATCATAGCCATAGCCATCGCATCATTAATTTCAGAAATTTTCATGTTCAAAAATATGATTGAAATCATAGTCACATAATTTTCTTCAACCAAATTTGCATCTACCTTCATCGTTGAAATGTTCTTGTCCTTTGATATGCTCTTGCGATGAATGCAATCCTTTGCATAGTGTCCCCATTTGCCACAAATAAAACAACAACCATTTTTCTCCTTTTGTGTTCTCTTAAATTTATGTCCATTCTTTACTTTAAAGTTCTAGCCGATTTTTCGTTTTCTTTCCACGGCATTCACCTTGGAATCATATAAAAAAGAATTATCACGTAAATGTAACTCTTCCTCAATACGAAGATCTTTATGTATTTGCTCCAAGGTGATGTCCTCTAACTTGTGCATCAACCTTTTTCCATAGCCTTCCCAACTCAAAGGCAATGTTGCAATAATTTCTCTAACTTGAAAAGCTTCTAGAATATTAATGTTGAGGGCACGAATTTTATTCACTAGCACTTGCAACTCATTGACTTTTTCCAACAAGGATTTGGTATCAATAAAAGTGAAATCAAAATATTTTGTGATTAGATATCTATTGGTTCCTTACTCCTTCGCTTTGTACTTGAATTTCAGTGTGTTCCAAATTTATCTAGCTGACTTCATTTCAGTGAATAAGTCATACAAGTGATCGGACAATGTATTTAGAATGTGTCGACGACATAGCAATTCATCCTTGGCACATTTCTTCTTCTCCTTGTCAACCTTTTCAACAGCTTCCACACTTGGCTATCCTCCCTCGATAGCGGGCTTCAAATCTTCTATAGGCACCAAGTTAGGATCTAATACGTAGGAAATCTTCAAGGTAGTGAGTAGGAACATCATATTGTCCCTCTAGTGAGCAAAGTTATTCCCATTGAACCAATTCAGTTTGACCATGTCTTGATTTATAATTTTGATTGTCTCCGACAAAATAAATCTTTAAAATTGTTACGAAATATGGCTTTGAATCAATAGAAAAATCAAGTTGGATTTTGAGGTGTGATATTGCTTTCATTAAGGATTTATTTGCCCTACAATATTGCTAAAGCCACTGACAAATATCCTTCATGATACAATAAAGTCTCAAATGAGAATACTATATAGCAATTATACTATTTCTCCAGAGTTTCTTTAAGAAATAATTGAAAATATCACTATAGTTTTTGGAATGAGGAATCGCAAATGATTTCATACCCATTCATCATATATATATATATATATATATATATATATATATATATATATATATATATATACATATATATATCGGTTTGGAAGAATATATGCAACTCTTCGTGAAAGTTTGCAAAGTGAACAAAGGCATCCCTTCGGAAGAAGTTCCAAAATGAATAAATGTAATCCTTTGAGAAAGGTTACAAACTAAATGAGTATAATTTCTAAAAGTTGTCTTGAAAAGACACATAAATAAAAAATTGGGAAAAATAAAAATAAAAAATAATTTTTTTAATAAATAAAATTTCGAATTTTTATAATTTCCAACTTAATAAACAAAAAACAACCTTTGAACTAATAGAGTTTAATAAGATAAATGTACGAAATAAAATAAAATGAAAGGGTTAGTGCTAATTAAACCACGGGTGCACGAGGGTGCAAAGTGTTAAGTGCACCTAATAATCGTACATCTACACATAAGTATTGTGGGGTCTAGCTTATACCTAATCTTTTCTTTAAACACACTAGAGAAGACTCGCACTTATTAATTGGTCAAACTCCTCCCAACTTTCTTATGTGGGACAAGGAAAAGCACCTTTTTTTTGTATTGGGAAGAGAGAATTTCAACAGACCAAAATTCTTATTGCGTGAAAGAAAACATGACCACCATTTGTAAAATTGTAATCTCTTGATATAGTTTATAATGGCCCAGAAAGAGGGGGAAAATGGCAGGTCTGCGCAACCCTCATCTCTAGTATTATCGTTTCCACCCTGATAAAGAGGATCACCAACGTTCGCTGTCACAAGTCCTATGTTTTTTGTCGACCGATCTTTATTCTCAAAAGTAATGCTATCTCATAAGTAGCTGGTCTCTCCGTTGTCATCGGGAGAGTTTTCACAAGAAAAAGAAAGAGCATTTTACAGTGCCGCTAGTGCTCTAAATTGTAACGCCTCGCCTTTGGAAACTTTTCAATTTTGTTAACACTCTACAATGCCAATCTTGGGTCTCTTCTGTTGTGGGACTCTATGTCAATTGTGAGCGTCATCGATTAGGGAAATCACCATCAATTGTCTTGGCGAGTGTGAATGCCGAAGTTGAGCATGCCTTCGTCGAGCAAACAAAGTTGAGCGTCAAGAGGAAATGCAGATTATTTTGCCACAATTCTAGTTTTCTTTCACATAATTTCATAAAGATTGTGTGAGAAAGAGGTACAATCTTCTGATCATGCATTTCTTGAGCACCTGTCAATTATAGCAATGATGTGGATTACATTTAATTTGTCATGTAAGGTTTGACAGACAAATATATCCATATCCCTTGTCTAGTGTAAGGTCCAGCTTACATGCCACTTTGGTTATAGGCTTTCAAAGAAAGTTGCACCTATCATATGCAAGCTACAAGCTTGAGCTTGAGGGGGGGTTCAAATATATGTAAGGATGTCAGAGATTCTGTGTGCAAAATATTATTAGAGATATTATTAAATATTACAGATACTTTGTTATTTTCTAGGATAGCTAAGTTCTTTGTTTAGTTTAAGATAGTTAATTCTTTTGTTAGATTGGATTACTTCCTTTTTCTATGCATAATGTTCAAACATAAATACCCCTTGACACATTATAAAGTTGAGAAGTTATTAAGTAAGAATATAAATTTTGATTATTTTCTCTCTTCCTCTCTCTTTAAGATCTTAAAATATTTAAAGGGGCATACATAATTATTTATTAGCAAATTTTGGCTGTACTAAATTAATTTTAATTTAATAGAGAAGAAAACAAATTTAGTATTGGATTGTCCGACGTGGCCTTTCTGCTGAGAGTGTTTTTTTTTTTTTTTTTTTTTTTTTTGTCGGTCCTACGCTAATCCTACTTTAACACTCACTCTCAGACGTTTACCCAGCTTTCTTGTAGAGCATGGGAGTCAAAACTCACCCCTGAAATGAAATCGTCTCCACCCCCAATCCCCCTAAGAAGGTGGAGATTTTAACCCCCAACCTCCCCCTTTCAAGATGGAAGGGTAATCACTGGGGTGAACCCCCAGTGGTTTCTGCTGAGAGTGTTTGGACTTAGGCTTGTGACTGCCAACTGAGATCTTCTTCTACATCCTAACTCTATTAATATTATGTATCTTTCTGGTGATATGCTAACTCATAAAAGCATCATAATCCATAAGCATGCTTAATTAGGTGTATGAATCGATGGAAATTGGTAATATATATAGATGAACGTCTAATGCTATTACTTTACCAAAAAAAAGAAAAAAAAAAAACGTCTAATGCTATTATTGTCCTTTGCCATAAAGTCAGTTTTCTCTCTCTCTCTCTCTCTCTCTCAAAATAAAAGATTAAACGAAAATGGTCGCTAGCAAGTTGTCATTGACGCTAACGAATTTGCGTAGGTTTTGATCCCTAGCAATTATTGAGGTTTCTTCCCTTGAGCTATGATTTAGAAGAAGAAAGCGTTGGGAACTCTTGTTTAAACACCATGTTTCTATCTACCCAATAAAAGAAATATGACACGGTGATTTTTCTTGTCCTTTTGTGGGCAACTGTTCAACGAAGTGTTTACAACAAGTCTGTTTTTGACAAACAGCCCAAGAAAATACCATAATTCGTTTCACTTAGTCTCATATGTGATGAAAATCCATAACAATAGAAATGCTTTGAGAATACTAACAACTGATAGATCATTACTCTATATACTAAAAGGATTGTATTGTTTATTCTTTTCGCAAACATTCCAATATGTACTGAAAACTATGATACCCTAAATCTCATGTCAAATGATAAATTTTTTGAGTGATTCATATATATAATTCATATAAAAATAATCACCACCCAGTGTGATTACTTAAGCACTTCTTACGAGAGCTTGACTCTTATAGATGGACCATATCATTGCAGATGGTTTCCGAGAGGATTCCTTTCAAGAGATATGTGGTTTGTAGATGGACTAGGCATGTACTTGATCCAACATGGCAAGGAAAGATAGTTCAGCAAAAGGACTCGGCAATGGTGTGACTCCTTACAATCTACCAGGACGGTGGAGGAGACATGAATGGTATGGATTGTGCATGAAATAGAGAGAGTATCATTGAGTACGTGGGCATTAATGCTTTAAATGGGGGAGAATGCAACATTCTAAGTTCCACATAGGATGAAGGGGTCTTCTTTGAGTGAACCATAAATGAGACACTCTTCAATGGTCATCATCTCCTATTGTCGCTTTGAGTACTCTTTTAGAGGTGAGGCTCACATGGATCGAGTTAAGTCGATAGAGATATTTCTCTTTCACATTCTAAATTTTAGATCGGACTTTGTATTTTTTATAATTATACCTACCCTCAATAGGTCTAATGTACTTGCACTGTCACCGTCATAAATAAATTTAAGTGTTTTAACATACAATTTATTTAGATACAAAGCAAATCCCCTTTACATTGTTAGAAAATTATTAGATATTAGGGATACTGCGTGATATCTCCTTATTTCCTGCAACAACTACTTTTCTTATTAGATTGGATTACTTTCTTTTCTATCACTATTGTTTGGAAATACCCATTGTTTGTAAATTGTATAAAGAAGTGGTTTTTGGCTACTTTCTCAGTCCCTCTCTCTCTTGAAGATCCTGAAATGTTTGCACTAATATGTTATTATTTATTAACTTTCAAATAAGAGTTTTTGGCTGGACCAAAATTGGTTTGATTTATTAGAGAAAAAAAAACAAATTATCAAATTTTAGGACCTGGCCTTTTTGCTGGTAGTGTTTGAACTTAAGCTCGTCGTTGCCGACTGAGATCTCCTCATATATTCTTACTCTATTATCATTATTTCCTTTTTGGAGGTATGCTGACTCACAATGCGCAAACTTGTTTAATCAGGTGGATGGATCGATGATACTGATAATATATAAATGAACATGCTGTGTCACTAATGTCCTTTTGCGAAATGTCAAATTGGTCTCGTACTGCCAAGTTCCAAGGCATATGGATTTGGATTGCATGATTTGAACTTGGATTGCATGACTCTCTCTCTCTCTCTCTCTCTCTCTCTCTCTCTCTCTCGATAAAAGATTAGATGAAAATGGTCACTAGCAATTTGTCATTGTCACAGGCAAATTTGCATAAGATTTGGTCTTGGTGGACCCTACATTTGGGTTGCTTCTTTGCGGCTGGGATTTAGAAGCAGAAAGCATTGGGAACTCTTGTTTGACACCATGTTTCTATCTACCCAAAAGAGAAAACAACACAGAGTGATTTTCCTTCTTGTTTTTTGGACAACCTGGTCCTTGAAATTGTTGATAGCAAGTCTGTTTTTGGAAAGCAACCCAAATAAAATAATAATACCATAATCAGTTTCATTTTGTCTCTTGTATATATGCCCTGGGCCAAACAAAGTGCGGCTTCTAACAAGTCCCCTGGACGAAGAAAGGATGAGAATGGGCTGCATCTCACGTCGAGTAAGAGAGTATCATTGGGTGAGATGGGCTAAAATGGCATCAATACATTGGAGAGGCGAATGGGATAGATGTGGGAGAGGTCAAATCTCAAGTAGATAATATATGGGCCTTATCTTATGTAATGCTTTAAGTCGTAGAGTATGTGATACTCCAAGTTTCACATTGAATATGAGTGACCTTAACGAGTAATTTATGAGTAAAACCCACCTAAAACTGTCATTACTTTGCACTCTGAATATCCGGGAGTTGGCCGGCTTGAAGCTGGATAGGCCATTACGGGAACAATTTGATCGTTAGGAATAATCGTTCAACTGGAAGACTCGGACCATGGTGTGACTCCTTACAATCTACCAGGACGGTGGAGGAGCCATGAGTGGTCTGGATCATGCATCAAATCAAGAGAGTATCACCGAGTGATATGGACCGAAACTGATGCGGGCATTAGTGCTTCAAAAGGGGGAGCTTGTAACATTATAAGTCCCATACCAAATGGAAGGGGTCTTCTTGAGTGAACCATAAATGAGAAACTCTTGAATGGTCACCATCTCCTATTGTCACTTTGAGTGTTTGTTTTAGAGGTGAGGTCTACATGGATCAGGTCGAGCCACTAGAGATTTTTCTCTTTCACATTCTAAATTTTTGATCGTACAAGAGAGGCCTTCTTGATTAATTGATAAGTGAAACTTTTGAAGTGGTCGCCATCTTCTTTGTTATTATGAGTACTCCTTTTTGAGATGGGACTCTTGATGAATAGGTCAAGTTGGTACAAATAATATTAAGCAGGATCTCTTTGGTGGACGTGTGCTTCGTAATGGGTTAAGCCCGAGCCCATTTGACAAGGGGCAAGAATGGGATGGATCTCACATCGAGCAAGGGGAGCATAGTTGGGCTAACGGTGACGAGAAAATCAATACTTTTGAGAGGTGGATGGGATCATACATAGGAGAGAGGTCGGATCTCAAGTAGATAATATGTGGGCCTTATCTTACTCAATGCTTTAAGTAGCAGCGTACGTGATACTCCAAGTTTCACATTGAATATGAGAGGCCTTCTCGAGTGATTTATGAGTAAGACCCACCTCAAATCGATCAATCCCTTGCGCTCTGAATATTCGGGACTCGGCCCACGTGAAGTGGGATGGGCCACTAAGGGAACAATTTAGACTATATTGTAACTTGAAAGAGATCTGTCGAAGGCATTGATTGGGCTTTTTTTTTTGGGCCGGACAAGGAACGAGTGCTCCAGCTCGAACGCCATATCGATGTTTAAGTGAACAAAAAAGAATCGTGGGTGCATCATTGGTTGGATCAGATGCAATAGAGGCTCGGGGCAAAGGTTGGTTTGAAATTTCATCTTGATTAAAGGACTCTAAAAGCCTCCCCAATAACTTAATCTTATCAATTTTCCAAAAGTTGAATTGATTTCCTATTAGTAAAGTCTCGTTTTCCCTTGAATTCAAGGGTTATTCAATAGTTAGGTCTATGCCAATTCAGTCACCACGTAGCGATTTTCGACGAAGATTGTCACACCTCAACCCTCGAGCGCGCGGCATCCCTCGATCTATTCGATCATGAAATTGCGATGTCTCAGAACGCGTCACCGACCCTTTCATTTTATCTTTTGATTATACGCAAGTGGAAGCAGAACAAACATCTCCCAACCATTAACAAACAACAGGTATAATAAAAGGCATACATCAGAACATCAAAACCAAATACTTCCTTTATAAATTTACTATTAACCCTAAAAAGTTTAATGATTACAAGCCTTTACACCAGCAACTTCCAACCAACCAACAAAACCAACAATGGGTCAGGGTTAACCTAAACTTCACTAACACCAAGCCAAACTCTCGTTTCCAATGTAACCCCAAACTAAACATGATGGTTCTCCATACTGCGGACCTAAAAAATGTTAACCCACGAGAGGGTGAGTTCGACAACTCAATAAGTAAATTGCCTAAACCCTGAATAGGCAGATGCCTTGTTTTGGAACCTACGAACTCGACGCCCACTTATCGATGGCAAATTAATAGCAAAACCTTTACTTTGTCTTAACTATAAATATGAAGGAAAATCTTCCTCTACCTGCACATCCATCCTATCAAGAACCTACAATTTATCTCATACTCATGATATTTCTAAGCATGGCAATTAATGACTACAACCACATACACAAGTTCCTCGAGTCCTCCATAATAGCATAAAAAAATTCACACATGCTACATATCGTGCAATAAATAGCCAATAATACTCCTATGCATCATATATCATTTTCTAAAATATCACCATAGCCTTCAAGTCTCAAACAATGATTTTCAAAATGTTCACGTGTCTCTCTCATCCCAAATAACAATTATAACATGTACATGCCTTTCAAGTCACTAAAATGACAATTCAAACATATGCTCAAATTAACCACTGGGGGTCCGCCCCAGTGGCCACCCTTCCATCTTGGAAGGGGGAGGTTGGGGGTTCAAATCCCCACCCTTAGGGGATTGGGGGTGGAGAAGATTTCATTTCGGGGAGTGGGTTTCGACTCACGTTCGCACGGAGCGCGGGGCAAAGTCGAGAGTGAGTGTTAGAGTAGGATTAGCGTAGAACTGACCAAAAAAAAAAAACATATGCTCAAATTGATGCAAAGACTTAATAATACATATCAAAACAAACCCAGCTTTTGCAAGAATCACACATGTATAGACAATGCATCATTCTTATCATATGCATTAAATGCACTCATTAATTGGAACGCTTCATTTCAAACTCAATCAATCACTTCTCAATCAATTACAGGGAGTCTCTATTATAAGGCCAAATCGTTATGACACGTCACATACCGTGCCACACAATTTTGTCCCATAATCAGGCGCGGGTAACTCATATCGGTGGTTCAATCCACACCCAATATTCACTCTCAATATTCAAACTCAATATAAGACTCAAGGCTCTAACTCAATATCAAACTCAATACTCAAAATCATGCTCAAGGTTATAGAGGTAACTCATACGAAATCTCTCTATCGTATAGCACTTAGCCCTTTACCTGCTCATAACCTATTCGCATCTCGCCACGCACAAGTTCCAAGCACCATCAAACACTCAATTGTACAATCAATTTCACAAATTATCAAGCATAAGCTCTACTATCTTTAAAATTAGGCTTTAGTAAACACATATCACATTAAAAGCCACAACATAAAACGCACTTACCAAAATCAAGATAGGTTATCACATCCAACGATAACTTATAACTATAGCTTATCACTTTAAACGATAGCCTATCATCATAGCTTATCACATCTAACCATCACTTATCATGATAACTTATCACATATAACCATCACTTATCATGATAACTTATCACATCTACCGATAACTTATCATCATAGCTTATCACATCTAACCATCACTTATCATGATAACTTATCGCATCTAACCATCACTTATCATGATAACTTATCATATCTAACGATAGCTTATCATCATAGCTTATCACCTCTAACCATCACTTATCATGATAACTTATCACATCTAACCATCACTTATCATGATAACTTATCACATCTAACGATAGCTTATCATCATAGCTTATCACATCTAACCATCACTTATCATGATAACTTATCACATCTAACCAGCTTATCACATCTAACCATCACTTATCATGATAACTTATCACATCTACCGATAACTTATCATCATAGCTTATCACATCTAACCGTCACTTATCATGATAGCTTATCACATCTAACTATCACTTATCATAATAACTTATCACATCTAACGATAGCTTATCATCATAGCTTATCACATTTAACCATCACTTATCATGATAACTTATCGCATCTAACCATCACTTATCATGATAACTTATCACATCTAACGATAGCTTATCATCATAGCTTATCACCTCTAACCATCACTTATAATGATAACTTATCACATCTACCGATAACTTATCATCATAGCTTATCACATCTAACCGTCACTTATCATGATAACTTATCACATCTAACCATCACTTATCATAATAACTTATCACATCTAACGATAGCTTATCACATTTAACCATCACCTATCATGATAACTTATCGCATCTAACCATCACTTATCATGATAACTTATCACATCTAACGATAGCTTATCACATAGCTTATCACCTCTAACCATCACTTATCATGATAATTTATCACATAATCTAATCACCATTAACCATAGATCAATCCTAACTTTACTCCAAATTCAAGTATGAACATCAACAAGTCATTTCCAATAACAATATAAAATCAAGCAACCTTAGCAATATCTAAACTTTCCTTGTCAACCTCAAACCTCAAATCCAAGGAATCTCATGAAACCATACAAAATTAACCCATGGTTCTAACCTCTCTAGGATAGCTTGATCATACTTCTAATACAAGTAACTAAATCCAAGCAATGTAACACAACAGCCTAGCCAACGTTTAGAGGATTCACTTACAAACAACCAAGACAAGGATGAGGGGTGGTTGGTGGTGCTGGACGGTGGACAGCAAGGTGGCAACGAGACGGTGTGAAGACGACAGTGCAGCGGTGGTAAGACAGTAGCAAACCAAAGGAAAAGAGAGAGAGAGAGAAAGAGAGAGAGTGTGGCAAGAGGGAGAAAGGGAGAGAAGTGGGTCTTCAAAACATCAAATGCAAGGCTATTGTTGACACCTAAATTTTGGTACCCAATTATTTATTTATTTATTGCATTAAAAAATAAGGGATTAATTTGTAACCCCTAAAAAATACTAATTGCATAGCATATAAATTTAGGTGCATTTATTTTTAGTTTGCATGTTTTGCATTTTTATTTATTGGACCAGTGGTGGATGGGTTTGAATTAATGTTTCTAAGCTCTAGCTTAGTAGGCCGGACTAAGCCTACGAAGCGAGCAAATTTCAAGCCCGTTTTCTTTTAATGACAAAAAAATTACCTAAGTGGAGATTTGAAATGATATTATGGTGGATTTTTTGAATTTAAGAAAAATCACATTGCAATCTTATCTTTAGTAATAGGCGATAAAATCAATGGAGAATATTCAAGAGATGAGGAAAATAAAAGGATTTTTGTGATCAGGAGGTTATAAGCAATCTTCGTGTATATTGAAATATTCCAAAAAAAAGATTGCATTTGTTTTGCCTATAAAAAGGTTAAACATATAGGTTTTCACAGGTTTTTTTTTGGGTTTTCGAGGTCAAAGGTTTAAGCAAAATTTTTCTTCCTTTGGTTTTCTTTTGTTCTTTGTTGAGGGTGGGGTTCAAAAAGTCAAAAAAAGGAAAAGCTTAGCAGCACCTGCAGAAGACAGAGAGAAACTAACGTGAGAGAGAAGACTTGAGGGGTTTCAGCAGGAAAAAATAAAAGAAGAAGAAGAAGAAAAGGTGCCCTTGTTCATCTTCATTCGTGAAGCCGCCCACCGCCGGCCCCATTTGCGAGCGCCTGTGTCGATCGCCACGCCTGTGCCGCTGTGCCCACACCACAACGCCGCCGCCATGCAGCACCGCGCTACTGCGTCTTTGAGTGAACCCCTTGTTGCCGAGTTGCTCTCTACCACCTCTACCCAAGCCTCGTGCGTTGACACTGCTGTCTCTGCTCCACCCGTGATTTGTAGCAACCGTGCCTTCGCTCGCCATCTCTGAGCACCACCGCTGCTGTGATATGACGCCTGAAGCCGCAGCACCCGCCGAAGTTTCACTCCTCACCGAGTCCCCTACTGTCGAGTCTCCTTCTGCCGGCTTGTGCCTTGCTTTTTCCGAGCCACTGCAACTCGAAGCTTTGGCACCGCCCTTGCCTGCAGCATCTACACCCGCCGCTACAACACCCTCGAGTGACCTTTGCTAGTATCTCGCCGCTATAACGACCCCCTGCTTGTCGAATGCCGCATTGCCATTCCGTCCACGACCACCCGAGCCGCTTCCATCACTCCAGATCCAAATGCCAAGCCGTTCCACCAGCCCGACAAAACTGCTTTGTCTTTGATCCACGACAACCCCGGCGTTGCTCTTGGTTCATTCATCGCCTGGTCCGCCCGCCTCCGAGTGACGCTCGCGCCCGTGCTGCTTCAACCGACGTCCCTGCTCGCTACTCCACTTACCGCCGGAGCCCCGCGCTGGAGATCCAACGACTGTGACCGGTGCTCGACAGTGACTAGCCACCACACGAGCAACTCCTTTGTCTCACTATTGGTCTACCCTTGGACCTCGCCGGAGCTTCGATCGCGACCGATGGTGACCAACCATCACACGAGCACACAGCAGGAAGGGAAAAAAAGGAAAAAAAAAAAAAAAAAAATCAATTTAGGTAGCTTTTTTTTTTTTTATTATTTACTTTATTTTATTTCTTTTATTTATTTATCTTATTTTATTTTATGTTTTTTAGAATCGGTCTTTAAGGTATGATTAGTCTTTAAGGCATGATTGAGATTCCGACATGAAATAGCCTCTCAGATTGGGGATTGTGTGTCCGATTTTCGTGCTCAAAATCGACTCACAATCGCTTGCAAAATCGTCAATCCAATCTCACGGCTGAGATTCAATTCGTGATTTATTTAAAAATTGGCGGCTGATCTCATGCGCGAGATATGGTTCGCCAATTTGTGGATATCAATCCTATCTTATCTAATTTGCCATCATGTTGGTTCAATCAATTTTATTTTTGTAAAAAAAAAAATCCAAAAAAAAATCAGAGTTAGATTAGGTTCTTTCCTCGTCTTAGGGTTATCTTGCATATTTAGAATTTCAATCTTATTTCGAATTTTTAAATAAAAAATCCAAAAAATGCATTCATTTAGGATGTTTTTTTTTTTTTTTTTAATTTAAATTGCACGTTTAATTATTTGGCAATTTTAATTTCGAATTTCATAAAAAGAAAAATGAAAAAACTAGAATTATGACATTCTTTGCACGTCATTGCATATTAGGATAAGACTGCATGTTTTTTTTTTTTAAGTTTAGATATTTTTCTTTCCTAGATAGATTGCATTTTAGGTTAGGGATAACATTCTAGTTTAAATTAAGATTTGACCTAATCTGAATCTTAATATAAGTTGGATAATATCTTAATTTGGATAGATAATCTTTATTATTTTCTAATTTTCCAATTTCATGGAAAATACCAAAAAATTGTCTTAGAATAAATCAATTTCATTCTTTAGGATAGGCTGCATGCTCATATTTCACTTTCATCATATAGCTTAGGTTATGTTGCTATGTCACGTCATGTCATGTTAAATTAGTAGCTGCATAAAGCATGATTCTTATTAAATAAATGAAAACAAAAAAAAAAAATTGAGTGATTGCATGTTAATTAGAAATCATATCTAAGATTGTCGATGTGAATTCTGATCTAACATCGCAGATACTTTCGTTACTATGAGGTAAGTCCTACAATTTATTCACTACTTTATCTGGATGTTAAATTGGTGGTTTGCGTACCTGCATAATCATCTCACATGTTAAAGAAGTGAATTAAAATTAATTCAAGTTGCCTGCAAAACATTTTTCAAAATAAAAGAAAAAGGTACCGAAAATGTGTTAGAGAAATCTAACATAATCAAGTCCTCGAACTCACAAATCTCTGGTTTGTAGGAGTAAAATAATCCTCCAATTATTTTACTTAGGTGTCTAATCAACCTACCATAAATAGATTGGTGACAACTCCTAGTTAAAAATCATTTGCATGTTAATAACTCGAACCTAAGTCGCGAATTGGTATGGGCTTGGGAGAGCCTAAGTTAAGTTTAGGCTTAATAATCCATTAGTCGAATCATAGGTGGTTCACCTGAAAATTTGGTCGCGACAGCTATTTATAGAACTATGCTCATGATAACTTCTTGGCTTGGAGAGCAAGAGTGAATCTCTACCATACACTTGTCTAAACTTGGGAAGCACACAATGGACCAACTTGGAGAGCACACAATTGACTAGACTTGGGGAGCAAGGAGCAATCTTGGCCATTCAATAGTCTAAGCTTGGGGAGCAAGGGTTGATCTCAACCATGCAATTCCCTAGGCTTGTCCTCCAAGCTTGGGCGTGTGGCCTTCTCCCCTCTAGTGTAAAGAACAGTTTTGAGCAACTTTTGAAATAAATATCATTACCTTATCAAATGGATTTGAAACATTATGAAAGTTTAATATGTGGTTGATAGGACCCTAAATAAAATTTTCAATGAAGGAAGTCAAGGCCAATTCGTTTTTTTATAAAGAGCAGAAAATCACCAAAGACAATCCAACATTTCATCCGTCGGACAGATTCAACGACCATAGAAGGAAATTCAATTCCGACTTCCAAATATTCTTAGGACACTTTGAAATTTTAGTATGTTATAGAAATGGATGTCATCTACAACTTTTGTGAAGAAATAATGTTCATATTCCAAAGGGAAAATTTTATAGAAAATCAAGAAGACAAATAGGTCACCATTTTTACTGCACTAGGCAGTTTTCACATGGTAAAAGAAAAGGCTTTTGTACCGACCATTTCACCTCATAAAAATATGAAATTAAATTATGTTATACAACAAGATGTTTTGAACAACTTTCATGAAATAAGTTTCTCGAAATTCAAACCATAAGGACCTATATAAAATTGGAAAATAGTGAGAGTCGAGGAATTTCGAAAACTGTAATCAAAGTAGAATTTAAGGGGATGCGTAACTGCCTATTTCATTTCAGAAACAATTTTTCTATTCAGGCACATTTTTTAAAAAAAATCCGTTTGATAAACTTATTCCATTTTTCTATTTCTGAAATAGATTATTATTTCAAAAATATGTTTGGAATAGAAATCAGAAGTAAAAATTTTCTACTTTTCTATTTCTGGAACAGAAATGAGAAATAAAAATTCTTCTCATTGTTCGTCAACCGGTCTTGCATCCGTCGTCGTTGACCACCATCCGTCGGTCGCTCGCCGCCGCCGCCGGTCGCCATCGCCGACCGCCACCGATCGCCGATCCACCGCCGTTTGAAAAAAAAAATTTTGTATCGTTATCAAACGAATTTCTATTTTTAGAATATAAATTTTGTATCGTTATCAAGCGGTTATTTTGCTTATAAAATTTTCTAGAAATAGAAATAGAAAAATCTATTTCTTCCAAAAGCTATTTAACATAATGGTTATCATTCACCTTCTAAGAAACTAAAGTCTTGGTCTTCTTGCAAGACCAAAGTCTTGGTCTCTTGTAATCATTGCTTCTCATAGGACATTAACGAACCAAGACTTTGAAGACAAGCCTAGAGTTAGGCTTCTAGAGGCTAGGGTACTATTCACATGAATTACTATTCACAAGATTAAACGTTGGTTAAACCGATTAGGGGCGTTTCCTAATTATCCATGAAGGATACTTGTAACTGAACCAATGTTCATGGCTAAATTCGATTGGAAATGGTTTTAACGGGCCTATATGAATTGGGGGATCTCTTGGGGTATCACTTGCACAACCCATGGTTGATTCCAAACCAATCCATGTTTGAGCCTGATTGATCCATAGTCTATTCCTATTAAGGGCACATCGAAGCTTTAGACCATCCTCTAAGATAGGGGTCAAATTCGAGGATGTCACAAAAATTAATTGGAATAATTATATTGAAATTTCGCATAAAGATTTAGAATTAACTTAATAAAATAAAAAATTGATAATTGAATTAGTATCTATATAATAGGTTCAAAATCAATTTGGTAATTTTTCCTAAAAATAAAGAATAAAAAAAGGCTAATTAGCTCTATCGAGGACGTAGATGATCGAAAAGAGGGCATAGTAAGATAAAAAAGTGAATGAGAGAACAGAGGAAAGCATAATCCTCAATCGGATAGTCCCATGTGGTGCCATCATTCCGACTCGACGGTGGTCGTCGAACAAGCTTGGGTTTGGTCCGGCGACGGCCCCAACGTCAGGCCTAAATTCTTGTCCGACCAATCCACATCGTGTCGCTTCGGATAGGGTCCCGATTCCTTTTTCTGATTTTCTTTCTCAATATATATATATATATATATTATATATATATGTATATTTGTAGTCGAACATATGCTTTTCAAGACCCGTCCAGATTATTGTCGAGCCCATCGGGCCGAACCGGGTCCTCCGGGGGACGGTCAGGGCCACACGAGACTGGGGGCCACGAACCGGCCCGCAGCTAAAAAAGCAGAAGCGGAAGACGCCCTGATCGCGAAAGAGTCTTCGTTGAATCCTCTTCTTCTTCTTCTTCTTCTTCTTCTTCTTCCCTTCCTGCAGTTACCCAAGCGATCTCTTTGCTCCTCTCTCTCTCTCTCTCTCTCTCTCCCTGGCCACGCCTATCCGACCATGAAGCGCCCGATCGAGGACGGCGCCCCCGCCCCCGCCCCGGCGGCCGCCGCCGCCAAGCCGGTCTTCCTCACCAAGGCCGAGCGCGAGAAGCTCGCCCTCCAGCGCCGCCAGGACGAGGTGGCCGCCGCGCAGAAGCACCGCCAGGAGCAGCTCCTCCTCGCCCAGGGCGGCGGCGGCGGCGGCGGCGGCTCCGACCAGAAGCCCTCCGATCCCGACCGCCGCGACCGCGACCGGGACCGGGACCGGGACCGGCCGCGCGACCGGGAACGGGAGCGCGACAGGGAGCAGGACCGCGAGCGAGAGCGGGAGCGAGAGCAGGACCGCGAGCGGATCGGCGGGAGCGGGATCGTGATACCGAGAGGAGGAACCGCGAGAGGGAGCGCGAGGAGGAGGCGAAGGCACGGGAGCGGGCCCGGCTGGAGAAGCTGGCGGAGAGGGAGCGGGAGAAGGAGCTCGACGCCATAAAGGAGCAGTACCTGGGGTCGAAGAAGCCTAAGAAGCGGGTCATCAAGCCGAGCGAGAAGTTCAGGTTCTCGTTCGATTGGGAGAACACTGAGGACACCTCCCGCGACATGAACGCGCTCTACCAGAACCCTCACGAGGCGCAGCTGCTGTTCGGGCGAGGGTTCCGCGCCGGCATGGATCGCAGGGAGCAGAAGAAGCTCGCGGCGAAGAACGAGAAGGAGCTCCGTGAGGAGATTCGTCGGAAGGAAGGGGTTGAGGAGAAGCCCGAGGAGGCCCTCGCGCAGAAGCAGAGAGAGGAGGCTGCGGATGTGTATGATACGTTTGATATGAGGGTTGATAGGCATTGGACCGAGAAGAAGCTCGAGGAGATGACCGAGAGAGATTGGAGGATCTTCAGGGAAGATTTCAATATCTCCTACAAAGGGTCTAAGATACCTAGGCCTATGCGGAGCTGGGCAGAGAGTCATTTGAGCGCCGAGCTTCTGAAGGCTGTGGAGAGAGCAGGGTACAAGACGCCTTCTCCTATTCAGATGGCTGCAATTCCTCTTGGGTTGCAGCAGCGCGATGTCATTGGCGTTGCGGAGACTGGTTCTGGTAAGACTTGTGCTTTTGTGCTCCCTATGTTGACTTACATTTCAAGGTTACCTCCGCTGACTGAGGAGAATGAGGCCGAGGGCCTTACGCTGTTGTGATGGCACCGACTCGTGAACTTGCTCAACAAATCGAGGAGGAGACTATGAAGTTCGCCCATTATATGGGGATTAAGGTGGTTTCAATTGTTGGTGGGCAGTCAATCGAGCAGCAGGGGTTTAGGATTAGGAATGGATGTGAGGTTGTGATAGCAACACCAGGCCGTTTGGTTGATTGTCTGGAGAGGCGTTATGTTGTTCTTAACCAGTGTAACTATGTCGTTCTTGATGAGGCTGATAGGATGATTGATATGGGTTTGAGCCACAAGTTGTGGGTGTGTTGGATGCAATGCCGTCCAGTAATTTTAAGCCTGAGAATGAGGATGAGGAGCTTGACGAGAAGAAGATCTATCGCACTACTTATATGTTTAGTGCTACGATGCCGCCTGCTGTCGAGCGGCTCGCGAGGAAGTATTTGAGAAATCCTGTAGTGGTTACAATAGGTACTGCTGGAAAAACTACTGACTTGATATCTCAACATGTGATGATGATGAAGGAATCAGAGAAGTTTCCCAGGTTACAGAAGTTCCTTGATGAACTTGGCGATAAGACAGCAATTGTCTTTGTTAACACTAAGAAGAATGCAGATACAGTTGCTAAGAATCTGGATAGGGCAGGCTACAAAGTGACTACTTTGCATGGTGGAAAGTCGCAGGAACAAAGAGAGATAAGCCTGGAAGGTTTTAGATCCAAGAGATATACCGTGCTAGTGGCAACAGATGTCGCAGGGCGTGGTATTGATATACCTGATGTGGCCCATGTAATTAATTATGATATGCCTGGTAACATAGAAATGTATACGCATCGTATAGGGCGAACAGGTCGTGCTGGTAAGACGGGTGTGGCTACAACGTTCCTGACTCTACACGACACAGATGTCTTTTATGATCTGAAGCAGATGCTTATTCAAAGTAACAGTCCAGTGCCTCCTGAGCTGGCGAGGCATGAGGCATCAAAATTCAAGCCTGGATCAATTCCTGACAGGCCTCCTAGACGAAATGACACCGTTTTTGCTCACTAATCAAGCGGAGTTATTGGAAGATAGTTTATAGTATAGGATCTAGTTGTTGTTCCATGCACTGTGCAATACTCTTCTCCAAATGAAGAATTCAGTATACTATTTGATGAGTGCTATTGGTCCAATTTGTCCAGGTATCAGTGCACTGAGCATGGTAATTGATGTTATTTCTGTTAAAAACATTGTAGTTGGAGCATTGTTTTTACAGCAGCAATTAGCTACTGCATCATTTCACTAGTTACAGCAGATGGAGGTTTTACTTGTGGTGGATTGTTGTATCTAAATCCTTCTCTCTGATTTGCTCAATTATCTGATGTTTCAGTGTACTTGTGGAATGTAATTTCCCCTTTCGACTTTTAAGATGTTGCAGCTCAAAGACTGTTATTTTCAACTTCTGCATAGTCTTTATTTGTTTTCTTTTATTGTGTGGATGCATTCTGTTTTCCTTTCACATGTTTGGAAGGAACATGTTTAACATGATCAATCTTTATTAATAACATGGAGCTAATTGAATGAATAGTGCAGATGTTATGTTTAGTCGAGAGCCTTGAACATGTTATATGATGATCGACAGATGTTGAGTTTAGAAACTTAATTGGTGAATCATGTCCTTGAAATTTCAAACCGGTTGTCTGCCAAAAATGAGTGACCTCCTCTGCATATTTTTTATGGAGATTATAGATGAAAGTTGGGGTAGTATCAGTGAGAACTGTGGCGCATTACCTTTTCCACAGTTGTATAAACTTTTTTTTGTTACAGCTTAGAAAAGTACTTATTGCTTCTCAAAATTTTTAAAACAAAGATAAGCATAAAACAGTTCAGTAAACATTCCAAATGAGTCTACATATCATATTTATGTGTTTTGAAATGTCACAAGTGTTTTATGTTTAAAAATGTGAAGTATCAAAAACTTCTACAAAAGAAAAGGCAAAATATGGTACCAAACACCTCAAAATCTGGACTCGGAAGATCCAGTTACTACTAGTCTGGAATGGCAAATGTTTGAAAGTTTTGAGTTTTGTATCTTATGTCAAGGTCTTTTGGTTGGCTAAACATTGGCAAAATCTGGACAGTGAGGATCCTTTAATGGAGCAGTGATTCTGACAAGCTAAAATCTTTTAGTTGAAGATATAGATGGGAAAGTTGTGAGGAAAGACTAAACTAGAGAAGGGAAGTTACTAGGAAGAACAATGAACCTCATCCTGTTATTGAATCGAGATCTAAGTGGATGGAAACATTTAGATGCACTATTTAGTTGCAATTTTTCCCCACCTCACCGTGGGTTCCCACAAAGAAGGTAGTTTTTTTTTTTTTTTTTTTTTTTTTTTTGGTGAAAGTAAGAATTAATAAAATGGGGAAGGTCAATATGTACAACCAAATGGCTCCAAAAACTTACACTCAAATGAACATGCTCAATTTGAGTGGAAGGGAGCCGAGAAGAACAAGCCAAAAGGCACCAAACCAAACAGAGCCCAGGAACCAAGCGGCAAAAACGCCAGGCAATACGACCTAGCTACCAACAAGACACCTAGCCAAGCAATCTAGAATCAGGGGAAGAGAAGATAATAGGATCTAACTCCCACGAGCGCTGCATCCGCCTGTTTCTAGCGGAGTCCTCCACATTCCTGTAGGTAATAGCCTTGTCCTTCACGACCTTGATGAGATGATTCTTCATGGCCGGAACAGAAAGCGTCTCTCCCTAAACAGAATGTTGTTCCTGTTCTTCCATATGATGTGGCATAGTGCACCAAAGAAATAACAGGCCAGACATTTATAAAACTCCTTTCCCAACAGGAAAGTATTAGCCCAACTGAGGGTCTCCTCCCAAGATCTATTGGTCCACAAAGAAGGTAGTTGTTTGCATTTGAATTTGAAATTAAGATGTTTAAATCTGCTGCAGCACTAAATTGGCATCTTAAACTACTGATATGATATGGGAATTGGAGGAATGACTTTTGGAGCTGTCTTCTTCTAGTTGGTAGCTAGTTACACATTTCTAGGCATGGAGATTTTGTTGCCTGGCAGTGCACACATGCATCCATGGGCATTGGGGTCTTTTACTTTCCCTTTTTGGTTTATCTTCCTTCTGATTTTTTTTTTTTTTTTTTTGGGGGGGGTGGGGGTGGGTTGTTATTTAGCTTTCAATTAAAATGTTATATCACATGTAAGCTTGGGGACATCAATATTTGATATATAGATGCCATGTGTCTCTTATGCTCTTGTCGCTTATTTCAGGGTTGGAAACATAAGCTGATTACATTCTGTAATCATCCGCTGTGCTCTTGCACTTTTCTGTAGATTAAGCTGTTAGTGTTACTATATCCTCTTTATGAATAAAATTATTGAGGTGACCTTAATGTAACATTGATCATGCTTTGAGATATTCTTCTAATGGAATGTTCGGATCCAGGTAGGGTGCTTCTGCTCAAGATGTACTTGTAGATTATTTACCCTAAGCTGTTAGTGTTGCCCTGTTCTTTCTATGGAGAATCATTAATGCAGCTTTAATGGAATAACAGTTATTTTCTGTTGGAAAGTCTACTGAAATTTTTGCTAAAAAGCAGGGAGCTGCCAAAGATGGCGAATACTGTGGGACATATGTTATATCCAGATTGCATCTTCGTGAGCGGGCACTGTGATGTGATCTCGTGGCTTTGGATTAATTCACTCAAGTTGTTGAATGAGACTTGGTGGCATCACTTCTTTTTATTATGTGCCATAACTAACTCAATCTTCTTATGGCTAGAATTTGTTTTCTTTGATAAGTGATAAACTAGGAATAAATTTTAGAGAATCAGTGAGACTACCTAGATAAATGAGGGACTAAGGTGAAGCGCATATAGAGGCTCAAGGCATGCTAAAAGGAGAGGTATGGACAGCCTCACCTTCAGTTTATGTATCACTTGTGCACGCCAAAGCGGTGTTGGACCTCATCCCTGCCTGGAGGCCTCTTTTTTGTTTTTTATTTTTTATTTTTATTTTGGATAGCTGATAAATTAGGAAATAAAATCTAGGGAATCTGAGACTAGCTCCCAGGCTTGAGGGACAGAAGGGAAACGCATCTAGTTTGACCTTGTACCTTCATAGCTTTTCTAGTATGGTTGGTGGAGGACGTCAGGATGCCTGATCATGGGACGCTTGCTTACTGTTACTGATAAGAGATGCAGATTGTTTGCCACAGATTAATGATGATCTTTGGATCGATTACTTCATTTTCTTGTTCAGGTTTTTTGATGTTTTAATTTGTTAAATCATATTGGTAACTGCTAAGAGTGATTTTGGTGGATTGCTGAAGACAGAAATCAGGCATTGTAAGTTGAAGAGATCGAAATCTCTTCACTCATGCTGATGTATCATTTCCTTCTTTCCATTTGATATTTTGGATAAAGTGTTCCGCTGTCAATATTTTTATCTGAACAACTATCAAGTTCTAGTTGTGCTTTTAATAAGCCGACACATACGATTTTCTGTCTCTATTCTCATCCATTTGTTTTGTTACTAATAATTGGTTGTACCTGAGATCTGATCACTTTATACTAGGAACCCTACAGTTAGTTGGATAGCAGTTATCTTTATCATAAAGCCATTCTTCTTTCGATCCCAAGCTCTTTAAAAGATGAATTGTAACTGCACCAAACATGGATCACAGATAGAGGCAAACTTGTGGTGGGCAGAGCATGTATATGGTTTCATGTAGGTGAATTGGGTTGTTTTAGTGATTCTATTTCTGGCGTAGTGGTTGGTCATTGCACACTGGAATTTTCTTTTTCATTTCAGTTTGAAAAAGGCAAGTAGGGAAGCATGTGGTGTTTCCATACAAGATTATTTCTAATTGTCAGAACTGAATGAAATATGCACAGATGAATGGTAAATGTAAGTACATGAAAGAACGACTTCTACTTCTTGTGGCATTCTCAAAGGTTTTCAAGATACTCCATGCTTTTGTATTTCTCACTGGGGCTTTGTGGCAGATAGGTGGAAGGCAATGTTTTCAAAGCTTACCTAGCTTGTCCTGTAAGGGATATCTTTTGCATGTTGTTCCTCCACACTTATTTCAGAATTTGAACTCTCCATTAGCATCCCTTCCTGGTGGCGTTCTACACTTGTGAGCATGTTAGGTCCAAAAGTCTGATCTACACCTGAACAAACCCAATCAAAAGTAAGATGATTGCTCCGGAAGGAGCTTCATCTGCCTAAGCACCAGAGCTGCTTTCTTCCTATGTCCATCCTCATGGACAAGTTGAATAAGAACTCCCTCAATCCTTCGGAATGATGGATCAGTAAGACTTGTGTGACTCAAGATCTTCTCCAAAAGGTCCAGAGCTTTTGGTTTCACTGAATGGGACCCTTTCTCCAAGACATGTAAAATTGCATCTATGCCATGATTGTCAACAATGGCGGCAGTTGCTTGAGATAATGTTCTGTCATCTGTCAGCAATGTTTCAAGTGCCATCAAAGCAGCCTCTTGCACGCCAGGATCTGTCCCCTTCAATGATTTTATGAGTGGCATCATTGCATCTGTCTTGACAAGGCAGAAAGTATCCTTTGACGAGCAAGCGATACCATGAACAGAACACAAGCTTCCAATTTCTGATGAGGGGGCACAACACCAGGAAATGTTGGGGAAGAGCGTCAGTAATCGGCTGAGTGGTGCTGCCTTTCTGTCTGCTGTAGGGATAACTGTTTCACGAGAAAATGACAAGCTGGTAGACTGGGATAAATGGGCTAGTGCAATTGCTGCACGTTGCTTGGCTAAAGAGCTCCGACTGGACAGCGCACGGATCAGCGATGGATACAGTTCGAGTTTTCCCACTTGCTTCTGTAGATAAATCTTGGATGGTTCTGTGTAGTGTAGTAGTGCTGCCAGTGCATTCTCCAACAGAAGTTCACCTGAATTTGGCACAGTTTGAGCTCGATTGCTTTCCATGTCTACCCCACATATGATCTCATATATGGCTTTTAACACATCTGATTTAAGTAATAGATCATCAACAGTGGTATCATCTTTTGGGAGTTGGCCAATGATTCCAGCAGCAACAGACCTTTCTTCCGGATCTGGTGAATGCGTAAGAATGGATGCTATTTTGTGAATGACAGCTTCTTTTCTGGGTGTTGGAGGAAGTGGAACTCCACCAAGGTGACCGTTGGAGATACTGTATACAAGTTCCATTGCCCATCTTCTTACTGCAGGCTGGCCGTTTTCGAGGCAAGAGTAGAGATGGGCATTTGCATCATCATCCAATCGGATTAGTTCTCTAGCTTGTTCAGATTTATGGCTGAGCTCCACCAGCAACTGTAAAAACTTTATTCTAGCTTGAGTCTCAGAAGTAGATATGAGGTGTAAGAATAAATTGATGCTGTGCTCAGACTGGAGCTCCTTCAAGCCTTGAAATATCTGGAAGTCACAAGGCTCAGTGGCCCCAACAAGCAACGCGAGAACCTCTACAGCTTCTTCCTTCGAGTATGGATCAGACATTACGTGTGATATGAGGCCAAGCAAGAGTGGAATAGTCATGGTGTCTGCCAGGAGCTGCTTAGAAATAGCGGCGTGTGCCATGAGTTTTTTGATGGCCTGGAGACAAGCTGATTTGTATGCCGGGGAGCTTGAAGAGAGCATTTCGACCAGACTGTGTATAAATGAATCATTTTTCAAATCGATGACGCTAGTCTCGTTGAGTTGCATCTGTACTAAAGCCGCAGCCATCAGTGCTCTGGTCTCCTGTGATCCTGAATGAAGAGTTCAACAAAGTGACTACATGGTTCTTATAATAACGAAAGATTCTGTTAGCTGGTTTTTCGTACCTTCATTGAAGCGACAAACAAATGGTTTGAAGTATCCACATTCTGCCATTTTGACGACAAAGTGGGTGTTAAAGGACAGATTTTGCAGCACTATGTGAGCTTTCTCCGACACATCTCTTTCCGAGTAGTGAAGCATGGAAACTAATAGGGAATGCTGTTTTTGGCTTTTCCGATTTCCTCTGCAATTGCCTCTCTTGAGGACAGCTCCAACAAGACTGCAATAGCATCGTGTCCCGCTTCATCTTTATAGAGATGTTTCACAACGAGATGAATTGCTCCTGCTTTAACAATGGATTCCTGCAACTTTTTGGCAACGCTATCTCTCACACACTCGGAAAACAACAAAGATGAAATAATCATTGCTTAATGATCTCACCTTGCATTCTTCTGAATGTCTGGCTAGGTAGCTGAGACATTTAAGTGTAGCTGCAGTATTTAACCTTTTGTTTTTCAGAAAGCCGACCAACCTTGGAATGTGATTTTCTTCTGAAAATTTGGCAGCATAGAGAGGCATTCTCAGGAGAGACTTCATCTCCTCTAAAGCACCATTTTGTGTAGACTCCTCATCGGAATTGATCCCATGTATTGCTGCTTGGAATTTTAAGTCCATGTCCCTTTGCGTCCATTCTTGGATGGATCCTCGAAGAGAGAGGTTTGGTGTTATGTCCGGAGAGGGAAGCTTCTCTTTGCAGGTGGGGCAAACTGGCTCTCCTCTTTTAAAGTGCTCTTGAATGGCCTTCTTCTCAAAGCTATGGCCACATAAGATCGCAACGGGTTCCGTCATAAGTTCATGGGAGAGTGGGCATAGAAATGAGTCGATCGGGTAATACTGGTGACGTGTGTTGGAATTATCATCTACAGGCCTAGTCACGATTTCTGTGCTGTAGAGAAGCTGTATTAGCTGTGACAGCTGAAGTGCCTCGGCCTGTTTCTTTTGAGCCTCCATTTCTTCCTTCTCTTGCTTCAAAATTGTCAACTCCTGTTGCACTAAGGATGTATTCTCGCAACCTCCAACAGCTTCTGCGATTTTCTCCAAGAGTTTCATGGCACTCTTGTGGTTATTTCTTTCCTGTTTTATCGAGTTCTCTATCTCTGAAGAAATTCTCTCTATTGTAGTCGAAGTCTGGAACTCCATGGACCCCAGTTTGTCGATGATGTTGCTGATCATTGTCTTTACATTCAAGCCGATGCTGAGATTGACCAGCTGCAATGAAGAGATGGTTTCAGCAATCTCTTTGGCCAATCCCTGCATCTGAGCGAGGACTCTGCTCGAACGGAGTATGAGGCGGAGGCGGCTGCCGGATCTGCAATCTTCGATGACATCACACGCAAGACGTAGCTGGGAATTCAATTTCTGCAGAGTGGTCTTTGTGAACTCTGAGCCGAGCTCGGCTTCAACCTTCCTGGCATCCACAGCCTGGAGGATGCTGATCAGTTGCGATATGCTTCCGGAGAACTCATGAAAGCTGTCCTTTGCGAGCACCACGCCCCGTGTTTCACCTGCGAGCTTTATGGCTTGTAGAGTCACCCTGTTCCACAGTTCTTGCAGAACAGCTGCTCCGATGTCCTCGATTCCGATGTTGAAGTCCATTGGGGGCCTCATTGGTCGTGGCAAATACGCAGAGACCGGGTGAGCTAATCCAAGTTGACTGAGATGACAGCGGATTTCCTGGAAACCTAAGCTCCGATGTGGCCGGCAAGAACTGCAGTGGACAACACAATCATGGTTCAGTCAATCTCCAGGGGTATAGAGGGAAAGGGAGAACTGAGGAAGGAGATGGACCATGAGCTAAATTTTGGGTCGTGAGTAGTCGAGCGAAGCGAAAGTCTTATCCCGTTCTTTTCCTTCGACCCCTGCAAGTACTTAAAGAAGACTTGGTTAAAAATGGTGAGGTTGCAGCCAGGAAAGTTGACATTGAGAGCAGCACTGTGTTTGGTCTGTCGTGAAGTTGGGGTCTTGACTTGAAAATCAACTCACCCCATTCATTCGTTCTCGCGTTCACATCTTTTTCCACGCGGACCACTTCTCAACCTCTGCTTCCTTTGTTCACATTGACCGCTCTACGCTTGCGTGGAATACCGTAGTTAACGATCAAAGTAAGAGGCGTCTTCATTTTAGGAACGCGGAACACAGACTTTACGCTTGTAACTTTCAAGAAATAGACCCTTTTGAAATTGTCAAAGTTCGGCACCACGAAACAGTAAGATCGCTATCCTGTAGTCGATGCTGGGGCAACTTCCGCATCGGTCCTTGCGTCCTTCCCAGGGCAAAAGCACGACTTCGACTTCGCCTACCCCGACACGGCTTTATGTTGATTCAGCTCGCCCAAATGGAAATTTTGTTAGATTCGCTGCGAACGACATGAGGTGTGCGGGTGACTTCATGTGTGCGCGTATGTGATGATTTGTTCATGCAATGAACTTCGGCGCGCACGTATCAAAGTGCGAATTGCTCAGAGGGAGGCGCACCTCCACGTCTGTTTCAAGGAATCAAGCTTGCTCTGTTTTTTTGTTTTCTCTTTATCAATTTGATGTTGAGGTACACCATCACAACCTATCAGGCCCGGGGGTAAGGGTGGGAACCTTTTGGCTCAAAGCCTTTCCTAAGGTGGGGCCGGTATCTTTCACTGGCTGGATCGGCCTTGGAGGCCAGAAGGGGGTTACTCTCCCCGAGGAGGTTTTCCTCCGTTTCCTCGTTGAAGCGATTTAAAGGCCTGCTCGGTCATTTGTTTCCTCTTTATCAATTTGATGTTGAGGTACACCATCACAATTATTTTAAGTGACTTAGACCCGCTCTTGGTCTTTTGTTTGGTTGACACTATACTACTATTGTATTCCAACTAGCTACCAACTGATAAAATTTAGCTCCAGCAAGCAGCAAGATAACCTTCTCAACTCCTGTTCGGTCATCGTGGTGAATCAAAGAGGAGCACCACTGAAAATGCACATTGCAAGACAGAGACTCTTGGCGAATACCCTGGAGTTGTGATTCCATGATTGGCTCCGAGCAGCCGGTCACAAGATTCCATTGGCGCTTTGATCATGATGATCAATTACGGTCCTTAGAGGCAATTGATGCGAGAACCGTCATCGAGAACAGATGACATTTGCTACCGGGCTCACGTTACAGCCCAAAGCATGGGCCCTTTCTGTGCAAGCTTTCGAGTCTAGCACTTAACATAGTGTCCAAGTCATCAAGCCCATTGAGTTGGGTTGTGATCAAAGAGGGTTTACAAGCAATTGAAACATTAATATAATTATATGTCTCGTTATGTTTAATTTTTTCTCGTATGTGATAGTAAGAAATATTAATTGAATATTTAAGTCAGGTATAATGAAAATTTTTGCCCTCTTCCTTTCCCCTCCATTAAAATTCTGGCTCTGCCATCAAGCTTTTTCATAAATAAATTCTTGCGAAAATTACCTTTATTTCTAGTGTATCCTATCTCAGTGTGTATTATGATTTTCCCATATCCATATTTTGCTGCATTGAAAACCATATTCTAAGTGTAGATCCCTTGCACCAAATCCAAATTCTAAGTAGACATAAATTCGCCCATCCGCTAGTCTTGCGAAAACAATATTTGTTCTTGCTTTTGTTCTATCGTTAAGTTTGAGATAGCCAACGTCCACCCTCGCTTGTGCCCGCAAAGGGTTGTCACCGTCGATGCGCACGAGCGTACTCGGCTCTTCCCCACAATCAAACAAACAGAGGAAAAAAGAGACAGGGGAGAGCCACGACCCCTTTGTTCGTGGGAGGTTGTATGCGTGTATCCTCCCATGGTTCACGCTTGGTGTGGGCCGATCGAGCTCGAGGGCCGGGGGACAAGACCCGCCGATCCCGTTCAATGGCGAGAGTGGGAGAAGCATCAACATCATGAAACGAAATAATGATGAAAGCAACAAGTCCTAGAACCCAATGGGGAACATGTTGGTAGCTACTATTCATTGCACACGATCGCGGTGTTTGTCATTGTGGCCCATTCTCTTTGACTCTCCTTCCCTCCCTCCCTCCCTCTGGCTTCTGTCTTTTGCGTGTGATCCCTTTTCTTCATTTACAGAGATTTCTTGTTCCTTTTTGAGGGGTTCTAGGCATAAAACAGTGCTCTCACCTCGTTGGTTCCATGAGGACCGTGCATTTCTCGTGCCGATATCTGCCATCCGTTGAGTACAGGAGAGGCTATGTGTGGAGATAAGCTCGAGAGAGGTTTTGAGAAACACCTGCTCTTGCATGCACAGAGGCCGAAGAAAGACATGTGAAGAAAGAAGGAAAACTTCGAATAAGACGAATAAGATTGACAAGCGAGCGAGACATCGAATAGGGAACCTAGATTCCAAACTTGCTGACCTTGTGATCGTGTTAAGGGTATTCAAGTTAATCGTGATAGATCAAGAGGTTCATGCATCTATGTACAGTAGCAACAGTCCGAGCCGATTTTTCTGTAGAACTATTACTTTGACCACTAACATATGCTAGCAATATCACCTAAAAGAGGGGTGAATAGATAATTTAAATAATAGTTGATAGTTTAATGTGGAAGTAAAACAATCAAGATGAACATTGTTGAATTCGGTTGAAATCTAATTCTGAAATGATAAAAATGATATGATGATGTTCGCTTGTGCCCAAACAGTTAAGAGATAAAGAAAATTGCACATGGAATTTATAATGTTTCGCCTTAAAACAAGCCGACGTTCACCTTTTTACGCTGATAATCTACTGACTGGATTTCCCTAATCACTAAGAGGTTATAAGTGTGAATGATAATATTAGGTGTATGATAGATCTCACTATTTCCCTCAATCACTATTTCAGTATCTCTCAAAGATTATGATTTGTAACTTGCCAAAGATAAGTATGTAAATTTGAAGCTCTTGTACTTTTTGGAATTTTATACTCTTGATCTTCTTATTCTTTGGCATTTTGGTCTCCTTTATACTACTTCATTTCCAATTAATTGTTGAACAATCTTCAAAAGATCAATCTCCAATCAACTTATTGGACATTTTGTGAAAAGAAGATTGAGTTAGATTTGGTCGTCAATACAAGCGAATCTTTAGTTTAGTTTCCATAAGTAGAGATTTGCAACCAATTGTAATGATTGACAATCAATCTAGATATCTTGCTAAAAATTTCATTTCAAAAAACTATCTTTAAAATTGAAGATTAATCATTACTTTCTATATTGAAAATCTAATTAGATCACTAAGCGTGATGTCATAATCAATGGAGCTTGCATTTGAATGTGTATATCTTTGTACATTTTAGACTCTAATATCCTCCTTAAGTAGACTCTGAAAACATTTTACGTTATGATGATATCCATATATAAACTTTACCGATATCCATATTGTTGCCTTGATAATATCCATTCATCAACATCGACAAAGTAACTATCCAAGCTTTAGTCACAATATTGATTGAAGTAGGCAGTTTGAATATATTTAAGATTAACATAATCTTCTCTTCATCAATAATTCTTGAAATAAAGCATTATTATGCGATTTATCATATTCAAGATAAGCAACGGATATTTTTTTTGTCATTTTAAAGTATATTAAGAAGTTTTCTCAACAAGGGTACATTACTTAAACTCAAATCCACACTGTCATCTATGTCATTAATTTTTGAATATGATTCCGTCTGCCATTTTGACATTAAGTTCTGTTTAAATCCAAATTACTCAAGTCACCGGTAATTGAACAAGGCTTGAGATTCTCCGAGCGCCTGGTGTTGAATTTATGAGGTGTACAGAGGATGAAGCTAACGCACACGTGCGGTTCTTGAAGATGGATGTGACAGGACTCAATCTGGAAAGGCAAACATTGACCCACGCTTCGCAGTCTTTTCACTTTCATAATGGGTGCGTCGACAAAAATCTCCCTCCTTCTCTCTCTCTCCCTCTCCACCATTCTCCATGCGCCTGGAAAATTGCGTGGGGGACACATAATCCCCCCAAAAAGGACACCTTGCTCTGTTGCTCTCACCATGTCTGCAGTGGGTAAATTTGATCTGATGGATCAAACTATGTAGATGGATCGAAATTCTGTTTGAAGTGACAAATACTGATTTTTTCTAACTTTTGTATTTGATGTTTCGGAGAGATTCTACTTCTTTTATTTATAATTAAATTACTTAAATCTTTGAACGCGCGTACCTATAAAAATATGATATCATTTAAATTCATATGAGTATTTTTGTAATTCATTGAAAAGACATACTTTTTTTTTTGGGCTAAGATTTGTATTGTGATCTTACTTAGAACAAATGTAGATCCTAGATATTATGATGATGTTCTACCATAATTTTTGGAAAATGATTGCGTACTCTATTTTAGTGTGGCAGTAAAGACATTTTGAGTTTGTTTCTCTCACTTTTGTCTATGTATTTATACGTTTCTTTTCTTCAAGCTTGGTAAGTTTACATAATTCTCTTTCTTAAAGTATTGGTTTTGTACACTTGTGACCTTGGTATACTGTCGTCTTTTGTGTAATGATAAAAAATTGGTTAATTGAGGTGCACATGCAAGGGCTGCTAAATGAAGTTTAATATTAAAGAATTAATGTGATGTGGAGCGGTTAATATGCATAGTTTACTTCTAACTCATTAGCTTCAACTTTAATTGGAAGTGAGTTAATTTAGATACATTATTTGAGGTCAGACTTGGATTTACCCTTGGCAATCTCTTGATGATGGAAATATAACGCTTCTGCGACACATGTTAACAAGTGATATTAGAGTGGACGGTGGATTGGCAGACCTTTGAAATGGGGTACCGATGTTTGATAATTATATTAAGAAATGAATCTCATGACCAATGCAGTGCAACTATCATGGTTCAATCTGATGGGATAGATATCTATACAATGGTGTTGCAAGGCGGTCTTGGACTAATGATGATGGTTGTTGCATAAACATATCCTTAGTTTAGATATTATTATCCACACAGGAGTAGATAATGTGTCATCTTTAGTTCATTAAAGGCTTAAATTATTTAGTGAACATAGGTCCAACTAAAAATAAAATTGGACTTACATTTGGTCATCGTGATCTCCCTATGTCCCGACAATAAAAATTTCTTGGAGCTTTATGCACTTAAATTATCTTGAATTTATACTATCAATTCATATAAATTCAAAACAAGATCATTATGATTCCAATAAAAATCTACATGAAAGAGTTCAAGTTGGAGCACCTAAAGCCTAATGCCTTGTTTTGGAGAGATCTTCAAAAGAAAGTTCAAATTTGAGTCTACTAACATATCGCCTTAAGCCCACCTCCACTAAAAGAAAAATTTAAATAAAAATGAATTATGGACCAATTAAGAATGGTTAGTTATTGAGAACCATGTTGACTGTTGAGTGGTAGGATTTTGCATAACACCTTTTATATATGCATCTAATCGACAAACCAACTAACATTCAACCAAGATGTTTTGCTTCTAACAGAAGTTCAACCCATATATGTCTATAATCATGTCACTATTACCATTGCATTATATTGTACATGGTAAACTTTTGGCTCTTATGGAAACTGCAGTGGAGACAGCTACAGGGAGTGCTCTTCAATTTCTCTCTGGAACGCACCCACCATGACTCCAGCACACGTGTGGCTGGTCCTTGATGTCCTCCTCTTTATCCAGCTGAAGCAAGTCCAAGATGCAGCCTAATGCCAACCAAAATGTGGCCTCTTCTAGCCAGACACATCGCCATTCTTCTTCTTCATACTTTGAACATTCATTGAGTCACCCCACCTTCCTTTATGAGGCCAGCTTTTACTACTGATGTGATATGTTTGATGTTGAACTTCGTCGATTAGTGGGTTTGTCTATGGCTCCATGTCTGCCAAATATTTATGGGATTTTGAAGTACAAAAATAAAATCTTATATATATATATATATATATATATATATATATGTATGTATGTATGTATCGATCTTCTTAGTATTGAATTATGAAAAAAAAAAGAAGAAATGGACAATAATAGCAAGAGCCTTAAATCTTTATCAATATGACAGTTATGGTCTAAAATTTTCATTTTGTGCCTTTCAATTTCAAAATTTCTCGCCGTCCTCCATGTTAGGTCAAGAAGAGCCCTAAATCCGATTTCCTTTAGCCATAGGAAACTTTCCATTGCTAAAAGGAAGCTAATTTCATTGCCATTCGCAAGTAGTGTTCATTAATGTTCCTTTCCTCGCTATTGATAAGCTACAGCGACGAACTTGCTTTGAAATGTGAGGCGACGAACTTGCAACTCCTGTAAAAAGTAGGCGGGATTTTGGCCTCTTGCTTATTAGCGACGAACTTTCTAATTCATCGCCAAAGATATCTTTCTATAGGTAATTTTAGTTTTACTTTTTAGAAACTACTTAAAGTATGAAAACTTTTTAAATATGATAGAATAAGAGAAATTTGAAATTATATTTAATAACAAGAAGAAAGAACATTAACAGTTAGAATAAATAATTGAAAATGACTAAAATTGATAATAAACCATTTAAACCAAATCAAATGAAATGAATTAAGAAAAAATAAGTAAAAAGCAAAGAAATCTAGTAAGTGAATGCTATTGCTAAAAATCATTGGGGTTTGTTCTAATGGTCACCATTCTCACATGAGAAGGGGGAGGTAGGGGGTTCGAACTCCCACATTTCCAAGAGATTAGGATGGCGATGATTTAATTTCAAATGTGGGTTTTGATTCTCACATTCTACAATGAGATAGGGAAAAGTCTGACTGAGTATTAGAGTAGGTATAGAATATGACCTACTAAAAAAGAAGAAGGAATGTTGTTGCTAAAGACTCTATGGAGTGTTCAAAGTAGAAATCCAACATATAGGCAATAAAACTTTCTTAACTTTTTATTTAGAAGGAAGTTATGAGGCCCATGATACCATTTTCGAAAGCTCATTACAAGTGTAAGGCTCAAGCCTTAAAAAAAAAAAAATGGTTTAGGCATATTTCAAGACACTTTTCTCTTTTATCTATTCCCGAGTTATTTTAGACTTTTGGTTATTTTTCTGAACTTCTTTATTGCTTAGGGTTATTTTCAGGCTTTCTCTTTTCCTACGTTTATAGAGTATTTATTTATTATTTTTTATTTTTAGACAACTTTTAATCATTTTAGCGGAAATACAACAAAGAGGGCTTTCTTAGAGTTTTGACAAAGCAAATACCGCACGAGGCGTGTTTGCGGTTGGATTGTTCGTGTTTATATACCTTTTGCTAGGGTTGGTTACTGTGTTGTGTCGAGAGAAGGGCATGACGACGACTATGCCTAACCCAGACACACCATTGTTAACAAATGTTTCAAATTGCCTTGACACCCAATAAAACATGTCACACAATACGTCACGACTAACATAATTATCAAGTGTGGTCACAGCCCTCTCAAGATGAATCCCGAGGAGTTTGACAGATTGTTAAGCAAATGAATAACTCTCTTGTAAGGTGGCATTTATGCTTCGTACATGTTAAAATATGTATTGAGTTTGAGCCCAATGCGAAATTCCGAATATTTTCAAATTGGATATGTTGGGACGTTTGAAATCGAGCAAAGAAGATCCAAAGATCAACTCCCAAAATTTGAATCTGTGTTGGAGAGTTTGGCTGCTAAAATAGGAAAATCCAACTTTGACTTGGACTTGGATTTTGTCTAAAACATATAGAGATATATTTTGGATAAAATCGTTTAAGATAGGAAACAAATCCTATGAGAAGTGGAAAGCAAAAGATAAGGGTCTATACTTATGTACTTGTGGCCGTGGGTGGTAGAGGTTGATCATGAAAAGAATTGGTCTTGAGCATTCTCTGTCGTCGAGTGCTTGGGAGGGATTTTATTTGTCGTTCTTGTCCGTGTTGCATCTAAGAAAGATTAGTGTTTGTAGCTGATTTAAATCTTGAGGTAAGATTTGTGTATAATTCCATTGAGATTGAGAGATTATTTCTTGAAATTTCGAGGCTAAACACTACGTGCGTTGTTGGGTGTTGGGGCTTGGGAAACACCGAGAGAGTGTTTGAGTAACTCGAGTGTGTAATCTCCTTGTATTGCTTGATCTATAATGAATTCGTCGTTGCTCTCCCCGTGGACGTAGGTCTTTAT